>JAWDGP010000459.1:697500-712500 GCA_033675545.1 Elysia crispata
ACTTTAAGTTAAAAAGCTATACAGCGCACATCGAATGAACACTACTTTGTAGCGTATCTAAAACTCATGACTCTGAAATCCACAATCTCATACAATCATGATCTCGTGTCTACTTCATCCAGACTCCTGAAATCTTCAGTGCCCCTGTAGTTTAAACCATAAAATGTCAACAGAAGTGCTTTAACTTACAATTGTGAGCCCCAGCACAATATGGCTGGCCAGGAGAATGTAGGGGCTTGCGCGGGCTAGGCTCGGTGAAGCAAACATAATGACGGCATTGAAGAGCTGGGCAAAGGTGTACATGTAGCGGCTACCAGCCTTCCGCATGATGACGTCAGATATAACAGGGCCAATGAAGGAGAGCATCAGAGGAGCAGACAACACCAGACCTTTGGTATCAGAGCTCCAGGCGATGTCTTCTAGTACCTGGGAGATTGGAGAAGTTCTTTGGTAACGCAGGCCAGAATAGGTAACGTTTGGTTGTCGTCGACAAATTGATGAGGGTCTACGTTTGATCAGGGGCGGTTAAAAAAATACCTTGGTCTTCCCAAAATATGTGTATCAAGTACAATAAGAGAGAGAGAGAGAGAGAGAGAGAGAGAGAGAGAGAGAGAGAGAGAGAGAGAGAGAGAGAGAGAGAGAGAGAGAGAGAGAGAGAGAGAGAGAGAGAGAGAGAGAGAGAGAGAGAGAGAGAGAGAGACCGCCGCTGCAGTAGCATGTGTGGTGACTTTAGAAAACGTCAAGCCTACTGCAAATCGAACGCTAATACTGGTGGATATTGGCCCGGTTGTATGAAGCTCACCTAAAGATAGGTGCACCGAACTATAGGACCAGTCGTAGATAGGGTTACACCTACTCCTTATTTTCGGATCGCACCTAAAATCTTGAACTTAAATAGTCTAAGCTAAAAGTCAGTGATTTTACCGTAATTCGTCAAAAATTTTTCCTGCGCAAAACTTTTGTTTACCAATTCCATTGATATGCCATGTTAGTCATTCAAACACACAAAAAATGTGAAAGAAATTTGTGGTTTTTATTTCTTTTTTTTGTTATGAAACCCTATGATACAAGAAAAAAAAATATTTTTGCTTTTTCAAATTGTTAGCCTATTACCTAAAATTCTCTTTTTTAAGAGAATGGAAAAACATTGGAATTGTTTTGTATTTTCATGTGATTTGGACTTTGAGGCTGCGGAACTTACCTTTGAGACCTCAAAATTGTTTCCTGTTATTATCGTAACCATCTCTTTCATCCATTCGACTTCAGCGAACTAAGAATTTTGAAAATTATTCTTAACTCGCCGTCTAACCTGCACATACCTTGAACCAGATTTTAGAGCAAGAGCTATATAATACACTCACTTTTTATGCATGGCGAAGAGTATTTTTTTTATAAACAACTGAAGGAAATAAAGCGACATTCAGTTAAAACTGAGATTTCGTACTGTGTGGCCTGGGCCTAGAGATTTAGATCTGGACTAGATCTAGATAAAAGCTCCAAAAGTGTACTTTTAATTTAGATCTAGTTTTAGTCAACTAGAATTTACTTTAGATTTAAATAATAATCTAAATTTAGATCTATACTAAGTGGCCACTCGTTTGAGATTTTAGATAGACCTAGATTCCAAGACTACTTTATTATGATCGATGTAAATAATGGAGCCGGTAATTATTATCATGTCTGTTGACCCGTTGTTCATCAATTAAGCCATTCTAATTCCAAAGCTAAATCTATTCCCTTTTTAATGTATGTCCTAGAGTAAGATAATTGTTACCAGTCCGGAAATAAGAGATCTGGGATGTCTAATACATTTCAAAACTATGCCTTACCCAGAATGTGATCTTGGCCAATAGCAGCTTACACATTTTTTAATCCTAGACTTAAAAACTAATCTATTACATTAATGGTATCTATCGCATAAGCTGCAGTGGGTGTCTGTATAAATTTTCTATATGTTCAACGACGATAATTGTGGAAAATCAGGCAAAAGATGTGCTGTTCCCTTGCCTTTGAATTCAGTCGGAGTACAAAGGCTTAGAAACTTTAAAAAAGGAAAAAAATGTTGATGTTAACAGGAACAAATCTTTGAACAAAATTTTTTAATTGGCAGATCAATGGAAAATGGGATATTGGGGAAAGTGAGACTAGAAACTGCAGAAAGCCAACTGCAAGTTTGCATGAAAAAGTTACTAGCAGTTGTAGCAGAGCAGCATATACATAGCCCACTCCAGACACTAGGCTGTAGAGATTAAAATTATGCTTGTCTTCTGACTACTTTGAGCAGTACACGGTAATTCAAAACTAGTGTTACAAGTCAGTGATCTGAACAAGTCACCCACAGTCAGACAGCCCAATACCCTGCTTAAGCATTCCCCACAACAACCTGCTCATATGCAACCCATGGACATAGAGCTAATACAACCCTATTTAACTTTCAGTTTTTCCTCCAACAGATCTTTATTTTTACCCATTATCTTAAAGTCAGTCTGTAGTATAAATTTCCCTCCCTCATAAAAAAAAAAATTCTGGATAATTACAAAAGATTTGAATTTCTCAATAACTGAATTAGAAAAAAATGTTATCAGGACAAGATCTTCAATAATTTTTATGATATGACTTGTCTCTATTGATGCATTATCTTTCAAAAATAGATAGATTGGTAATCAAAATCTGGAAAAGCAAGGACAATTTTTGTGAAAATATTTTTCCTCCATGTAGGCCTACATAATGTAAAATACATGTATTCAACACTTTTAAAGCCCTTCCACTTCCCAAAAAAAAATATAACTAACTCTGTACTATTTAGATTTATTTATTTCAAAGTTTAAAAATGTGATGATGCAGAAGAAAAACAAATCTTATTAAATTAATTTTTATCTTAGACAAGCTGCCTATATTACTCTTTGATATTACTGTATTCTGTTATTTACTTTCAGGAATTCTTCCATGAAACATGGGGAATGCTTAAGACACCAGTTGTTATCAGCATATCACCTTTCATCAGGCAGATGGTGCCCGCTTTTCCTGTCCGCAATTACAACATCATGAACTTAAAGTTTGCTAATAAACTAGCCAAGTGAATGAGGGCAAGTGCCAAGTGGCCTCGTGGCATCACCTGTTTACTACTATAACTATAGCTCAAGGATCATTCAAGAATGTGCAGAGAGGGTACCTGGCACAATGAAGTCATGTGGAACTTGTTGTGTTAATGTATACATATTTTCATGCATACTGGGCTCTATTTATCCCTGACAAATTAATGAGAAATAAATTATTTTAAAAATCATTTTTGTCTGCTTAATCAATATTGTAAATCAATGTTCCTGTACACTGTGTTTAGTTTTGATGTATCCATGTACCAGATACTTAAGCAAATCACAGCTGTCAGAGGTAAAGGCTTAAATATATGGGTTCAAGCATTTGTTTTTGTATTTGTCCAAAAAAGTTGTGCAGGAAGACTGCCCTTTGTCATGCTAATGACTTTAATCAGCGCCATCTGATTGTAAGTTATTAAGATTAAGTTACTTAATTGATAAAGAACTCAAAATGTATTTAAATAATATAAAGGTGCCAGTTGTTATGCCAAATACTAATCTATATATATATATATATATATATATATATATATATATATATATATAAGAAGATGAGACAAATTAACTAATTACATTTATTGATGTAATCCTGGCACATGCAACAGAGCGTTTCATAACTGTGCCTAAATGTGCATCTACAGAATTATTGTTTCATATAGAGCATTCATATCAAGGTGATCTAGGGTGAAAAAGTACTGGGCTAAATGTTCAACATGACACTACAATGACCACAGAATTTTTTACACTAAGCTTTCTACAATTAACTAAAACCAAATAAAATCATGTTTAAAGGCTTTGAAGCATTAAATCTGTTAGGATATGCCTGCCATGCTTAGCGAAGAGTTGATCTTTTTTTCAAAAACAAAAAAAAAATAATAAAAAAAAAACCTTTACGCATTAAGCACTGAGCCAACAATTTAGTATTCGGTTTCTGTGTATTTAAAAATGTAAACATACTTTGTATGAAAAGAATATCCAAAAATAGTTAACAACCAAAGGCAGAGTCTGTTCATTATTGGAGGTCGTCTGCATATGATCGGGAAAAAACGTTTATTTGTTGTGGTTTAAAAATAACTTTTTTAAAAAAATTTTCACAGTTATTAAAAAAAAAAAAGAACAAGAACTGAAATTTAAGTTAAACAAGATCTAGGCCTGCATTTCTGAGAAATATAATTGTCAATGGTTTATAGCCTAAAACTTACAATCACATTCATTCATTATTTTCAAAAGCTTTTACAAGAAAACAAAAAAATTGTGAAGTTTTCATTTCTTTTTTATTTCTACTTTTTGTGCTCCAAAATATAGCATATCCTCTTCAGTTTGATAAAGGATTTCAGCTGCTGATTCAAATCCATACAGTCAATAAGATTGAAAAGCAGCAATGGGGACCTTTCACAGTTACTTGTTCTTCTTATGCACATGTCTGGAGAAAAAGACTGGAAAAAAAATAAAGTGCAATGATGTTGAATAAGATTTCAATTCAATTATGGATACAATAAAGAAAAAAAGGAAGAGTAGGTTAATGCTACCTATTTCAATCAAAGTCCTTCATGCCCTCTCACTTTTTTGGACGTTAAAAAAAATTGTAATGCTTTTATAACTTATAGAGTAGTCATACTCTGACTTCATAGTCAAACTAAACATCATTTCATTATCAGATAAAAGAATACATATCTCCAGCAAGCGCTGTTTATTAGAGAGTTGTGCCTGGACATATATATATATTCATGCTTTCATTCACCCACTGTTGTCAGGTTTTCTTTACAATTACATAGGTCAAATTATAAAATTATCTATGGTGATTGCTCTCATATAGCAGTACAATGTAAGCTGACGTTGAAATTAACATGCATCCGCTATATCGCAAATTTAACAATCTAACCACTGTTTCATGCTGCTCTAAAGTATTGATCATACCCAGCAACAGTTTAATTTTAAATGCTTTTTAAAAAAATTACATACATACGATACAAAATGTATATTATGGTATTGTTCATACCCTTTGGGTTTGCCAGATTCTTTGCGGATAAGTTGGTATCAGAAGTATCAAGTTTCATTATCAGTCTCAGTCAAATGGATCCTTGTAGACCATTTTGTTGCGTTTAAGAGCATGTAAAACATGTTGGAGGATATCACCACAAGCTCAGATTTTGGGTCAAGTTAGCTGTGGAAAAGCAGAAAAAAAAATTGATAAATTACGCAAAAAATTCTGCACTTTGCTTCCTATTAGTTTGAGCGTTTTACATACAAAACTACATAGCAAACTGTAAAATGGTTTTCAACAAATCTACATCTTTAGATTCACTTTTCTTTATAAATTCCATTTTCTGCTTACAATTTTTTTTTCTTTTTATTAATATAACATTAAGAAAAAAAAAGCAAGCAACCACAAGTAATTGGCTACCTAAGTAATGAATCAACATGGAGACCACATTCACTGTTGAGTACTGTCTTTAATCAGCTCATATTCTATAGCATTTTATGACAGTTATTATTGGTACCTAAGGTTTAAATAAAGCAGTTAGGTAGTTTAGTTTATATAGGCTATGAACCTAATTTTACAATAAATTTTTCACCCTTGCTTATATATATATATATATATATATATATATATATATATATATATACTAAGAATATAATTTTGAAGTCCTTTTGATCTTTTCTTTTTTTAAAGAACTTTCTTGTAGCTCTAGTTGGTTTATCAGAAGTCTCCACATCCACCTTTAATTCTTCTACACTGTGCATTCATTAGCCTTCTTTCACTTAAATGGCCCCACATTTATGAGATCATGGAAGGCAGTCTTAAAAAAATAAAATGTAAATGAACCATATTTTTTTTCAGCAGCAACCACATTACTACTGCTACTACTACCAATATTGCTATTGGTGCTACAACTACTTCTACCACCACTATTATGATTTTTATGTTTACTACTACAACTACTACTACTACTACTACTACTACTACTACTACTACTACTACTACTACTACTACTACTGCTGCTGCTGCTGCTGCTATAACACTACAACCATTACTAATACTACTAATACTGCTTCTACTATTACAAACATTATTGCTTTTGCTAGTACAATTATTACCACTACTACTACTACTACTACTACTACTACTACTACTACTACTGCTGCTGCTGCTGCTGCTGCTGCTACTACTACTACTGCTGCTGCTGCTGCTGCTACTACTACTACTACTACTACTACTACTACTATTGCTGCTGCTTCTACTACCATAACTACTACTACTACTACTACTACTACTACTACTACTGCTACTGCTACTGCTACTGCTACTACTACTACTACTACTACTACTACTACTACTACTACTACTACTACTACTACCAGTAAGCTTCATACTAATGTAACTTTAACTAATTACTACCGTTGTTATATGTTGGGGTTAAAAGTTTGCCTGAGATATCTGGCATATTCAGACACAATAATATTAAATACTTTCATTGTAAAACACTTGGCTCACAGTGATAACGTTACTGTATGATCGAGAAGTTTATAAAGAGAAAGATTGCCTACCAATCTACAGATCTGATAGCAGATTATTTACTCACCTAATCTAATCTTGATTAAATGCCTATACAACTATTATTATGTGTTTTGTTTTGGATGTTGCACACTGCAGAGATGATAAATCAGAGCAAATTTTTCTAAATATAGGTCTAGCGCTCTTTATACTAGAATCTATCCAGTTACGTTACCATTTGGATCTTTGAACTACACAGTCAATTTAAAACTAAAAGTCAAGTTTTTGTTGTTTTCGGTGAGATTATTCTATCTAAACACATACATCTAGATTCATACACGTGGAAAGTTTGATTTAACTCATTTGAATAGCAAATTACATAAATAAGAGCGATGAAACAAACCCATTTCAATTCGAATCGAGCTGTCGGCAGAATTAGATCTATGGCTGCTTTTTGTCGGAAATTAAGCATTTTGTGCACCTAACTCGAGTTAGGCCAAGGTAGACCCACTCCTAAATCTTGCACCTAAATCGCGTCATTTTAGGGCCAAAGTTTGATCTTAGGTTCACACTTTTCTTCATAGAACGGACCTAATTTTGAGTAGAGACTAGAGTGGGACTAGCCAGGGACTAGCGGATGTTAGGATCAATCCTAAAGATAGGAGCGCTTCATAGAACTGGGCCATTGACAACAACTTGTACAGTTAATCTATTAACTGACAATAATGGGTTTTCCATTATCTAAAATATTGTTCGTGTAGTAATCGGAGGACTGTGGACTCATGCTTAGATCTAGAACCAGATTTTAAATTTTTACTGGAAACAGGGTTATCTTTGAAAAATTTGAACTAGCTGACACTGATCCCTACTGTATCTGCTCATGATGCTGGCATAATGCTATTTTCTTTGAAACACAAAAAAGAATTAAGATTTTGATTATGAAATGCAGAACGTTACTGTTAAATTATTCCTTTCTTTCATCATGGATACCGATTACTTCACGTCGGGTGAATAAAAAGTTTCCAGAAAAATGTGATAAACAGTTTTAAAGGTAATTTATTTATCTGCCACTGTACATGGCTCCCCCTTACCCTTCCCCATTTTCCTTTCAAAAAACCAAAATTTTCTCTGAGACCGTCTCTTTTAGTGGCCATGTAATAACACATCTAGGATACTGGTACTGAAGAGTGTCATTAAACTAATTTTAGAACCTTTTAACGCACTAGTTTTTATATCATTATACCGGTAGTTTTATTTGGACTATGGCGATAATGTTTATCCAATTTTTATTTAGTGCCATGACAAACATGTGTACATTTATAATGTTTCATATAACATAAAACACCAAGCGATGGCCACCATCATCGACATCATCATCCTCTCCCACACCTTCACAGCTTCTTTTAAAGCCATCACCACAGACCAGGTGGACGGTCTTTTTTTGACTCATTAAAAAGAAAACGTCATAAGAACACACCTCTTAAAAATGGAGTTAGGCGAACAATGAGGACCATCTAACCGAGCATTTCTAGGTTACCTACTATGCAGGTCAAATTTTGACATAACGACGTAAATTGCCCAAACGATTGGTAATATATTTTTTCACACAAAATAGTGTTTTTAGGAAAATTAAAGGCAAAAATGTGGTATCATAATGTGGCATTAATAAAACTGAAAGTAGGCCTACAAGGTAGACGGCATCAGTTGTTAAACCGTCTGGAATAATTCTATGTGTTATAAAGTAAGACATAAGAAAAGAATCTAAAAAAAAGTTGCTTGAACATTTGATTCTAGATAGATTTTTGCTTTTAGGCTTAGAATTTCAAAAGTTTTTAAGAGCTAGATCTAGATTCTGTGTTTTGAATTATAAAGATATCTAGATTTTAGGGTAATATATATAGCTAAGGCATATATCGGGATCATGCATGTGAAAGGATAGATATCAAGACCATTTACAAGCGTATCTTAAACATACCAGCCCCAACAAATTGACACTAGGATTCCGTTCGTAGAACGGGTATTTCAGCTTGTTAATCTAACCATAAGATCGTCTTCTTTTACTTGTATTCATATTCTAACTGAGCGAATTATGGAAGAAAGCTAGCAGGTTAACATTATTTCCTGAACAAGATTTCTATAAACACGATGCACATCTTGATTTATATAAAATTTACGTCTTGATTTGAGCATGAACATATTTGTCCTTTTGAATTAAATCATTACCTATCGATTTGAAAAAAATAAGTTATGCATGAAGTTTGCGGTATTTCGGTTACTGAACCTCATAGGGAAAAAAGAAGAAAAAAAAAAAATGAACAAATTAACCAAAGTTTACAAGAAGTAAGCTAAATGAACATACAATTATAGTGATAACTAAAAAGCAGCAAAAGAAATCATGGATGATATTCATCTTTTTATTAATTACACCAGTCAGCCGGGAGGCCTAGCGCAGTAACACATAGCAAAAATCCTCTGCAGGTTTTTAACCTAATACTTCATTATGCCAATATCTCAGGAGATACATGTACTCTCATTGGGTTCTCTGGATAGTTTTACATTCATCACTCTGGAAACCTTATCCGTAGTCGGTAGTTTTCCTTCAAGCCAAAAATAGGCCTGCTTAGTTGAGAACCCATCCCACCACTGATGACAGTATTTCCGGTACTGAATATTCTCGCGCTTACAATGTTGAGGAGGTTAATTTTCTTTTTGATTCTCACAAAAGATTATAATGACAATACAATGTAATAAAGCCTTTATTCAGGGGGTAAATAAAACTAAAAAAAATTAAGGAATTAAAAAAAAAGATGCAAATAAATGAATGGAAAAAAAAAACAAACAACTAACATTTTCAAAAATAGGTGTAACAAGGTGAGTTATCTAATCAAACTTTGAAAGGTACTTGTGGGATGAGGTGGGGGGGGGGTTGTAGATTGTAATTCATGGACTATCGAATTATAAATTACCATCTGATGTAGTTACTATGTTAACATAATGAAAGAAAAGTTATACCAATTATTTTTGATACTTGACATATTATGTGAATGCAAAGTTATAGCAACACAAACTAACGCCTGATTCTCGGAGGTTTTTTTTTTTCTCTACTCTTCGTTCTGTGCCTACCCTTTTTTCTATTTAGCCACATGCCCCATATACTATTTCGGTATTGTCTTCTCAGTCTCACAATGTAGACAATAGATTTAGTAAAGACCAAAAGAAAAGGCTGAGAAAGTAACTCACATGTCGATAAGCATTCGCCTGCAGCTCGCTGAAGTTATGACCGGATATAGAAATATCTTCCCTTTCGAAAAGGTCTTGATCTTCCTTAAGGGCCTCTGAGGAAGTGTTGAGCATGCGCAGGACTTTCTCTCGCCTGGAGTTGATGCAGACGAACGCCATGCTGGTAGCCGATCTAGGTATGCACCAAGCGATGAAGGTGAAATGGAGTAGGAAGTAAATTACACCTCGCCAGGAGAAGATATGCTCTAGGAGGTTCAACTTTTCCGATTTGTCTTCTGACTTCATAGGCTCCATCTTTTCCTCATGCAAATTTCCATTTTCCTCTATCACAGTGTCTGCCATATTGAAGGGGTTAGCGTCTCGTAATCGCTATGGAAACAATGAGATTACCGTGATCTTAGCTGTAAAGAAAGCCAGCCGACTACTCAATTCGGCTAGCAGTTACAGCTGTCAGTGTCACTCTGCAGGTCTACTGAAAACGAAAAATGGGGCAAGACTGTGTGAATGTAGAATCTGTGCGCTGTCATTTTGAAAATAATATTATGACCTTACAAATCAACAGAAAGCGTCAAGCTGTCTCGCATTACTTCAAATATAGGTGATATGTGTGTGTGCGCGCGCGTGTTAAAGCATGTTTAAGATTTTTTTTTTTTTTTTTTTTTTTTGGGGGGGGGGGGGAGTGTTGGTGGTAGAGGGAAAGGAGGGGATAACTGTTTCATACAGCATTTTTGTGAGAAAAAATAATCTGCATATATTGCATCATAGATATATATGAATAGCATTAAGTTTTACCCGCTAGGTGAAATAAAAGTTATTTCAAATGTGGTTTTAATTGTTAGGACGAATCAAGATACTTATAGAAAATACAGATATTGGGTTTTGCCACAAATCTTAGGTCAATCAAATCTAGTCCAACTACCTCTTTAAAACTAAAACATTGTTTAAAAGTCTATAGAGTTTGAAATTGTTCAAATCAAGAGTTTTCAATTAAAGTTAACCTGGAATCCTACTGCAAATCAAAATAATAATTATAAGATCAAGATGAGAATTTCTGTTCATGGCAAGTACACCAAATTCTAAATCAAACTTCATAGTATCTTTTCATTACAGATGAAATTTCCAATCTAGGCTTACTGTCAAACAACTATCCACAGATAGATCGATTAGGTACTAACAAAATTGCTCTGGGATATCGGTAGTTGAGTTACATGTATAATATAGGTCAACCCTGTGCTGTCAAAGACTGCTGTAGTTTTCAGTTTATCGTGTGTCAGGCTGTTTTGTTCAGGCAAGTCAATCCTTCCTTTAAGTGACAGTATAACTCTAAGGTCCAGATGAAAATGTTTACAAATATTTAGCTAATCATATGTATAGCGTGAAAAATGTGTTCAAGGTTTTTATTTTGCACACGCGCATATTTATATATATAGTCGCCATAGAGGGAAAAATTAAATTTCAAAGACAAAGTGAAACATCTCGCAGTGGACTATGAAAAGAGTGTTTCAATGTAAAGCGTTTTGAGTTCTAAAGTTTTTACGATGTATCGCGGCTATGTGACTCAATTTCCTTTGTGTATTTCCTGCTAAACTGGCAACAACATAATTATTTTTCTCTTCATTGAGATTTTAATGAATGCTAGATGTTTGTGTGTGTGTGTGCTCTGAGAGGGAAAGGGTGGGAACATCTGTTGCAAAAGATTAAAAATGCGAGGGTTTGTTGTAGGATTCTCATACTATTTCCTTAAAAAAAGAGTGTATGTGTTTGGTAGTTACTTTGAGTTGCAATTTTTAATGAATATCAGTTTCACGCATGACAAATGCAATGTCTTAAATACTTGCTGTTTACTTTCTCTGTCAATCCCCATATTATGAGACAGCGATATTTGCCTGTTACTTTATTACATTTTGTATTTCAGCATGTCTAAGCCAAACATCACAGTAATATTCTTTGTATATGGAAGAAACTGCATTTTTCACCCAAAAAATTATCCAGCAAAAATAGTATCTGAAATATTCATTTTTTTTAAATAGATGCATTCAGTGAAGTGTTTTTTTTCTCTGTTTGGTGTGACTTTGCTTAAGAAAATTAGCTATTTCTTAGATGATAATAGAAAATTTATAGTATTGCAGGGCGGTGGAAAAGTGGGAACAATAAGACAATTTTATCAAGACTTATTAAAAGAACAATTTTTTTAATCATTTGTAGCAAAACTTCAAAATGTTCGTTTCCGATACTAGATTGTGCGTTAAAACGAAGGCATATTATGAGTGGAGACTTGTTTAATGCCAGCTCACTAGGCCTACTAAAGAGCTGAATACCTTTGGAACAAGCTAGGGGTGTACTTAGCTCCACTCACAAGCTTTCAGTTGCTCTATACAGGCAATGCTACTAGTTTTCTTATGTAGAAGATTTTTGCTGTGTCTGACATAAATTTCATGTCCTCTCTTGAGATACTTGCCGATAATGCCCAAATTTGACCCTTTGTTGTTACAGAAAAGGGTGAACTCATCCTCATTTCTCAATAGATTTCATGCAATCAGGTTTAGATCTAAAAAAAATTCAGGGTAAATTATCGAGGCTCTCGGTTTTCATGCATTGGTTGAAAGAAATAAATTATTATTATTATTATTATTATTATTATTATTATTATTATTATTATTATTATTATTATTATTATTGTTGTTGTTGTTGTTGTTGTTGTTGTTGTTGTTGTTGTTGTTGTTGTTGTTGTTGTTGTTGCTGTCGTTATCATCATCATCATCATCATCATCATTATTATTATTATTATTATTATTATTATTATTATTATTATTATTATTATTATTATTATTATTATTATTATTATTATTATTATTATTATTATGACTATTATTATTAAGATTGCGTTCTGAAATATAATTCTAAATTACCGACAGAGGAATTCATCAATGACCTTTATTTGAAATATCTGTTGGTAAATTATATATTGTGAATAGATATAGATATAATTCTAAATTACCGACAGAGGAATTCATCAATGACCTTTATCTGAAATATCTGTAGGTAAATTATATATTGTGAATAGACATAGATCTAGGTGAAAATCCAAGATTAATAGGCATTGACTGCGCTTTATGTTGACTGACGAGGTGCTATCTATATCAGGCTCGAAAACTACTATAAGTCTTCATTTCTGATAGAAAATGAGATCAACCACCTGCTCTTCAAGCCAACTGTAGAAAAATTTTTGATTAAGCTTCTTTTATATTTTCCAAATGTATTGGAAAATTATTTTACTTATTTAGTAGAAAGTTGTAATATCTCCCAAATTTGCATTAAGGGAGTTCACAGCTAATTGCACATTTATTTTAACCTACCGGTGCATAAAGTATCAAAACTAAATGTTTAAAATGATTAATAAATAAATTTAATTATTTCTACATCATTAGCTAATTATTCTTATTTTGAGACTCAGAATCTCAAAACGGCTTTGTCCGATGAATATGTTGCCACGTGTAGAAACCAAATGATGCTAAACTCACCTCAATGTGTAAACCAAGCAGGCGATATGAGACCATCAAACAACCAAGAAATCACGATGTAAATCTGTAATGAACGTATTTATTTAATCTAGGTGCAGTAAATTCTGAGCACGTTTTATCTATAGTTATTATTTAGACGTAGTATTATATCCGTGTAGATTAGTAAAGGAGCTCATAATGCGAGCTTCTCTTGGGAAATGTTATCAATTAAATCTTAAAAGGAAAATGTTTGTAGGTTGCCGTAACTTACACAGCAGTCAAAGAATAACTTCATGGCTTTAGAGAGTAATGTTAGTTTTGAACACACAGGAAAATAGTCTTCTTAATTCTTGTGAGAAGAAAAAGTACTCTTGAAATACCAATGAAACTGTCGGTATCCAGTATGACAATTTTTTTTTACTATCCACTAACCTGAATAATTTGCACTCAAACTTGTTTATCTTCGATAACGATGAAAAAAAAAAGTTAAATGAATTTACTCTAATTCCTATCATGAAGGAAAAAAAAAAAACTATGTCAGTTCAGCATTTTGTCCGCGAGGCAGCGTTCCGGAACATTCGATTATGACGTATGAAGATAAACCAGTCCAGGTCAGTGGGGTAAACCTCCCAACCTCACTTTCATAACCGTCAGTCAACAAAGAAGCTATAATAATTAAATGACTTCAGTCACAGTTTAAAAGTAAAAAAAAAATGCCACAACATTGCTTTGTGATTACATCTGATCTCGTTTGGTCCTGAAAAAAAAATACTCGTGGTTTGCAGTCAGGCAATAAGGAAACAAAACAGGTTAAACAGATGCAGTGTTTTAGGCAGTTCACCGATTTCAATCTACAACCAGAATAATATTATAGCGGTACTGAATGTCAATATAAAAAGCGAGCGGGTAGAGTGATTTAGCTGTGACCTAAACTTGCTACGTAACGGAAAAACACGACTCCCTCTTGTGCAAACATTATGCAGATTATTATCTTTGACCTGGATCTAAGATTCGTCAAGGGCATTTCCAGTGTAGAATGAATGAAGTGCGTATATATATATATATATATATATATATATATATATATATATATATATATATATATATATATATTTTTTTTTTTTTTTTTTTTTTTTTTCTTTTCATAGTTTGTATTTCAAATTTATATATGTGAATAGAAGAAGAGAAGGAAAAATTTACGGTGCATGACAGCTATTCACAAAGCTCCACTGCGACATTCAATTTAATTGAAAGTTCACAATCTGTATAATTAATGCACGACAAATTAAGAGTGACAAGTTAATAAAAGAGCTTAACTGAATGTTTCTACGGTTCCTTGTTGACAATTAATGGATCTGGTCGATATCTTTGATTAAAAAAAACCTGTAGAAGTGCGAAATGCATGCAAAAAGAAGCAAAAGTGTTGTTTACATTTGCAAACACCACTCTGGAGGAAAAGGCGACGATGTTTCCATGACACTTTTGTCTTTACGCTAGAGGAGGTAAAATATATTTTATTCTTTTTAATAATTGCAGTTTTTCACACCATCAAAGTAAGTTTTTTGTTTTTATACATCAATACGTGTATTTAAAAACGCTAGCCGCTTTGGAAATTGAAAACTGCTCAGAACAGTCTTTTGAATGTTATTTAGTTCATCATAAATTTTGC
>JAWDGP010000459.1:717500-767500 GCA_033675545.1 Elysia crispata
AATAAATGATGGGTAAAGGAATGAGGAGTTGTAGAGCGTCGAAAGTCTAAAGAGACGCAGGACCTTACGCTGTAACTTTGACCATCTTTAAGATGACGAGAGCGCCAAAGATTCCCATTGTGACTTGGAAAAGCCGCTGCCAGTAGAAGACTCGTGAGAAATCTAGGAAGAATCCGTGCCCGTACGTGTCGTAGGTCTTCATCAATTCCAGGTAGGCAGTCAACCGAAACAGGAAGAATATCACACACAACAGCGAGACCAACGACATCAAAACCTTCCAAGGAAAGGTGGACATGTTGTAAGACAATTTATCCATAGATGTTTTTTTTTTAGTTGGGCTAGAGAAAGTGGCTTTTGATCACTGACTTCTCTTAATGTCCAGAGTATGTCACTCATTGCAAGACAACGGAAAGCATTCTTTATGTTTTTGTTAATCCACATGCTGAGTTGAGGAAAATCTCATGGTGTTCTGAACGCGCTGTAACATTGTAATGGATTGAGACGAAACATTGATTATCTACCCAGAGAGTATTGTATTTTTATATGTTAGCTTATCTAACAGGCTAAACCACAAGATTTCTTCTTGTCTTTTCATTCTTTGATCGAAAAAAAAAAAGTTGTCTAAAGTCTGAAACTTCTAGAGATAAAACGCAATGTAAAGAATTTGATAGCACAAGACCAAGATAGATTCTCGCGTCAAATTGAGACTGCTTTTCACTTTTTAGCACGTACTGGTTTGAAAGAAAATGATTTTTGAGAAGGGTGTGCAAGCTGACCGTATGAAGTTAATATATCTCTATCTCAGAGAAGCTCCTCGAGCTGTGTTGTGCTTACCCTGCTACTGTCGTTATTAGAATAAAGAGTTCAAGGTGATGCTATGTGATTAACTTTTACACTGGAGATGTAAAAAAAAAAAATTAAGTCTCCTCAATTTTTTTTCACCAACAGTCAGGATGTCAGTCAAAACGGCAAACAAACCTTCAAACATCACTGGCCTCTCATGCCTGAAACACGTCCATGTGTGTCTCATGCTGTGCCTCTCTGCCGTTTGCTTCTTCTCTTTGTGCTCAGATGATCATTTTTTTTTTTTTTTTGAAACAAAATACGCAGTTAATTCTCGGCAATCAGTCACATTTTCACTATTCAAGGAAATAATTGAACAAACTGTCCTTCAACCAATCGACCACACTGATCTACCTGTGCCCACCTGAAGCCAGTTCCATACATTTGAAAAAAACATCCTCAAACTAGTGTGCATGGCTTGATTGATATCCAAGAACACGTAGAAAAGGACAAGAATTGCTGCCGCAGTCTAGAGGAAAAAAGAACGAAAAATGGTCTGTTAAAAAATATTGAAACATTGAGAAAAAATCATCTAGACGATCTAAAGAATAGAAAATTCAAATAGTGAAAAAAATACGAGGGGTCTAAAGAATAATAGAATTTAGTACTGAAAACATTCTTTAAAAATGTCTCTTATCGCCATTATTCGAAAATTTTTAACATGATTGATGTGCCTCCTACCAGTCTTAAACGGGTAGCTTTTGTCGCAACAACATTAGCTATATAATTCAGGAAATGGGGCTTACAAAAAGGATCAAGCGAGACTATTTCAGCTGCCCCTAGTTTTGAAAAAAAATGCTGCTGAAATTGTTATTTTAGACAAAGTATTTTGCACAATTGTTTGAATAACTATACCAGAATAATTAATTCATGGCATTGAATCAATGAAAAATGATGATTAATTACTGATAGTGATAGATAAAAACTGTTTCAACCTGTTTAAAAATATCATTTTGAACAATTCTCCATCTTTTATCTAAATACATTTATTTTGTTGATTTAAGGCTTGAATCATTGAGAATTTTAAGCTATTTTGTTTTGGGTTGAACGTTTTTGTTTTTTTTTATGTTTATTTCAACATCTATTCTTTATAAATATACAATCTCTCTCTCTCTCTCTCTCTCTCTCTCTCTCTCTCTCTCTCTCTCTCTTCTCTCTCTCTCTCTCTCACTCTCTCTCTCTCTCTCTCTTATTTTTTAAGTAAGTATAATGAAAAAAAGACCCAAGTAAAGGAGTTCTGGGATATAGTGAGGTTTTACCGACGTAAGTATAGGCTTTCTTATCATATATTGTTTATCAGAAAATATTGTATGACCAGGAGTGACTCTGGAGACTAATCTGTTGTTGTTGTTGTTGTAAAGTTTGCTTTTCTTCAATGTAGTTGTATGTCTCTCCAGGAGGTATAACTTATTTGTTATTGTGTTAATGTAACAGATTTTGATGATGGGGGTGATCTGTTAGGCTCTGTTTGTCTAGGGGTATGTAAAGATATATACAGCCAATCACACGATTCGTCCGTAGAAAATAAGTCCGAAGTCCGCAAGTAAAAATTGCAAACTGTTTAATCCAACATGAGATTGACTGTACAATCACTGTAGGTTGACTCAATAATCACTCACTGTAGGTAGATTTAACAATCACTCACTGTAGACTTGATGTTGACTCACTGTAGACTCGATGTTGTTGACTCACTATAAACTCGATGATGTTGACTCACTGTAGACTCGATGTTGTTGACTCACTATAAACTCTATGATGTTGACTGACCAAGCATAATTTGATTCTTATTTATACAAAATCTCGTCGAATCATCCAGAAAAGGAATTACATAAATCGTAAGAGAATATTCTTTATTAGCAATTAGCAACCAATCAAAACAAAGGTAAACAAAGGGGTGACGAGATCATTACTATGCTAGAACTAAGTCGTACATTCTAGAAGAATCTTGGCCATACAAGTGCGGACTGTGTTCAATAAACAAAACTAAGTTCTTAGGCTTGAAATACAAACATAATGCAACTAAATAAGTTAATGTATATAGATCTAGCCAATCCGCCACCCAAAGTTACGCGCCAAAAAAGGGTGAAGAAATGAATAGATCAACTTCACTATTCTTTAATGTAGTTGTCTTCCGCACTTGTACATTTGAACCGGTAAATCATGCTTGTCTTTCATAAAACTCACAAGAGTCTGTAGTATAATCAGCTTCATTCGATAAAGATAAAGATTATTTTGGTGTGCTTGATTGTTTGCAATGGCGTGTGCCCGACAAGATGAAATGACCAGGTGCGGTCCAAAACTAACAAATGAGGGCGTGGGCATTGAACCTGCGAAGAATGCTCCATTTGGATATCAAGGTGGACGTTCTAACCCCTAAGTCAACGGCACCACTTTATAAGGTTATAAAGACAATGAAAAACTTCAATCATCAAAACCGAAGCATCTCAAAGACACTATCTGCCACTTAACATTAAAAACTGAGATCGATGAAATAGTTTTTTTAACTTTTTGTTTGGGGTCAGCGTAATAAGAATATCTTTTCCATCTGGGCAAAATTGTTACTACGCAATAATGTGCCTTCTGAGTTGAGTTGTTTGATCTCTGTGTATTGAGACGCCACAGGCAACAAGGCGATTTACGTCCTCTCTTGGAGGAGATTTACCTCCCCTAAGTTTCTGGAGAAGTCTTTAACGAAGAATGTTCTATTATGCCGGTAAAAGGAAACGATGAAAGAATCCTTGAGAGAGATAACAATTGCCAGGCACCCAACAAGTGATGTTACCTCAACCATCTTCAGCCAGGATCGTTTCTCTCTATCCCTGGAGGACAGATTGGCGGTATGGATTCTCGTTGTTGGCCAAACGCCGCCATATCTGTCCAGTTCGAAGGATAGGACGACTTGGGCGAACATGTCTGTGTTAGGGTTGTACACAGTGAACTCCAGAAAGACACATCTATCAGATGGAAAAAAAAGATAAAGCTGTATGATCAGCTAGTGTCAAAGCATGTTCCATGCCGAGAATAGGAATGTTAAAGACACAGGTATAAAAAAAAATATTGAGCAGTGATATACATATTAGAATTGTTATGGCATATGCATGTTATTAATGCGTGAAAGTTTTTAAATCTCAAAAAAGACTTGCGAAGCATAAATTAGATTTTTAAAAAAAGTGTTGGGCTCATCCACACATTTGATAAAAATTAGTCGAATGAGAGGAATCCAAAAATGAATGCAGATAAAAAGAACAAGCGCACACTTTTGCTGAATATTCTACAAAATGTTGGATGTAGATGAAGTTGATTCATCATCAGGTTCCACTTGACAGTGTTAAGGTTTTAGCGGTTTTACCTGGTGAGACGATCTATCCATTCAGCGAAAACAAGTTTTTTCAACATGTTTTGGACAGCTTGAGGATCCTCCCGATAGAAACTCACAACGTAGCCCCCTCCAGAATAGATTCCGTGCTCACCTGGCGAAAGAAGGACGAAAAAAAATTTCAAGAGATGGATAATAGAGAAAGAATATTGAAGAAAGGGACATTAAAAAAGCACTGTGGCTCTAACCCAAGGGTAGCTGGAATCTTAACCCTTATCAAAACTTTGTCTAGGCCGCACTGTAAACCTAAATCTAAGACCAAATCTTACCCAAAGTAAACTTTAAGCCATAATCCCTCACCCCCCAAATCTAAGCCTCACCACGCCATGCATAACACTTGCCATCACAACAATGTTAATCTTTACGTTAATATTCGCCTCAACTTAAACCTATCTCTAAATATAGCCGCCGGCCCTAGCCCCAAGCCATAAAAGCATCTGAACCATTCAAAGAACACAACCGTCAACATAACCAAAGCTGAACGCTAATCATAGACAGGAAAAGATTCTAGTTGTAGTCCGAGCAAGGTTGTACCAACCCACAAAGATACAAAATTTTCCATTTACCTTATGGCCGATCAGATTAAGACATGTTTTACGTCGTGATAATCTCACCAATAATTTCTGCCCATGAACAATAATTACAAAAGTTCAAATCTAATTTTAACCGCGGTGGTCTGAGGTGGGTATGAGTCTGAAAGATGCGTCCTTCATACTGTGGCACTCACCTACGAAGACTGCTGTCTGCAGCTCCCCTTCGCTCCAATATCTGTGGGCCGAATCTTCCAGATAAGAGTCGTTCTGCCCCAGCGGCTTTTGCCAGTTGGTGTCAAAATTCCGAGTCTCTTCAGGGACGTCTCCCCACAAAGAGCCATTACAGGGATGCGTGTTGTCATGTGGCCATACGGCCCGGGGTATCCTCTGCAAGCAGTCTCCTTGGGTTGCTGTCAGTGGATGATTGGAGAGGACGAATGGAAGAGAGAGAGAGAGAGAGAGAGAGAGAGAGAGTGAAAAAGAGAGAAAGAGAGAGATAGAGAAAGAGAGAGAAAGAGAGAGAGAGAGAGAGAGAGAGAGAGAGAGAGAGAGAGAGAGAGAGAGAGAGAGAGAGGGAGGGGGAAAGGCGGGTAGAGAGAAATAAATAAAAGGAAAGAGATAGTATGGATGAGAGGCAAGTCAAAAATATATATCGAATAAAAAATTTGTTTACCGCTGATGTTAAAGAACGACAAGAATATTTCGTAAGATATCGTGTCGTCGAAGAAGTATTATTAATATTAGTTATCATAAATCAAACAAATGGTTTTCTTGAGGTCATAAAATTTTGTTTTACTTGACTTTTTGTTTTATCTTACTTACCACAAGATTTCGCTAAGAATTAAAAAAAATATAGGTGTATAATCATGACTTCGCATTGACTTCGCATTGACTGAAAGTTGCAAGTACTTGACTTTAACTTTAATTTGAAGATTAGAATTTTCAAAAGAATTTTTTAAATGAAACAAAAAGAACAACAAAAAACCATTCAGTATGAATGAATGAAAAGAAGCTAACAAACTGCGAGAAAATAATGATCGGAAAGATAAAAGGTGGTTCTTTTTTTCATATCTAATGCAGCGATCAAGTTCAAATGAACAATAATTTGCAGCAAGGCGAATAAAGTACGAAAAATGTGGGTACTTCTCAAAACAAGTTAAAATTGGTTTGATTTAAACTGCTACGAAACATACGAATATAGTTTGGTTTTAATTTTTCATCTTCTTGTTCGTCAGTTGATCGCCACTTAATTACGAGGGCAGGCTGATAATTAAGTTCCGTTTAATCATAACTTTTTATTTTTTCACAGCATATACATAAACAATACGTCAAACGAAAGCTTAATATCTCAGCTACGTACTTAGCACTCTATTTTTCGATGTAGTCACCGTCGCGATCAACACACCGCCTCCAACGTTTCACTAGTTGGCTCACGCCGTCAGCGAAGAATTCAGACGGCTGTCCACGGCACCATCTGCGAACATCTGCGATAACTTCCTCATCATTGTCATAGTGATGGCCCTTCAGGTACTTCTTGAGTTGGGGAAACAAATAATAGTCAGAGGGGGCAAGATCGGGGCTGTATGCAGGGTGAGGTAGGGTCGTAAGTTCCAGCTGCCTTAAGGCGTCCTGAGTTTGGCGACTGGTGTGCGGGCGCGCATTGTCGTGTTGCAGGATTGAGTCCTTATCACGCCGAATACGTCTGAGTCTGAGTTTGAGAGCTCGGAGTGTTGAAATATATCGCTCAGAGTTCACAGTTTGCCCTTGCTCCAGAAATTCCATGTGGACCACTCCCTCCATGTCCCAGAAAACGGTGAACAAGACCTTTCTTGCAGAGGCAACAACCTTGAACTTCCTTGGACTTGGAGAAGTTTTGTGCCTATACTCCATCGATTGGGCTTTACATTCTGCATCGTAGTGGTGGACCCAGGATTCGTCTCCAGTCACAGTGCGTTGCAGAAATGCTTCTCCTGCATTGTAACGCTCTAAGAGTTGAGTACACATGTCCTTTCTCTGCGCTTTCATCTCTACAGTGAGCTGTCTTGGGACCCAACGGGCAGAGACTTTTCGGTAACCCAGTACAGTTGTGGCGATATGGTGCACTCGTTCTTTCGAAATGCCTACTTCATCTGCAATTTCCTTTTGTTTGACCCTTCGATTAGCTCTAATCATGCAGTCAACTTTCTCTCGATGAGCCGTGTCCGATGCGGAAAGGGGCCTACCCGAACGCTTTCGATCACGCAGAATTGTCTCTCTGGGGTCTTCCCCTTTAAAAATTCTCACCCATTTGCGAACTGCACAGTCTGAAATGCACATTTCACCATAAACTGTCTTGATTCTTGCATGAATGTTTGCAGCAGAACATCCCTCAGCTGCCAAAAACTCGATAACAGAGCGCTGTTTGATGAGAAGGTCATTGGAAGTCGCCATTGTCTCATAAACATGGCTACCACATCATGTGTTGCGCGTCACTGCATTATGAGCACGAATGACGTCACACAACCTTGTTGTTATAGTTCAGTCTAGAAAAATGGTTCGAGAGGATATGTATGAAATTTTAGGTCGATGTGACGAAAATTGACCTAGTTATTAGCAAACGGAACTTAATTATCAGCCTGCCCTCGTATTAACTTTTCATAAACAGGACATGACTATCTTTGCGAAGTCTTTGTAAATACATCAAAATAGCTTTAAATAAGGAGTATTCGGCTCGAGGTCCCACTGTGAAAGGGCGGTCAGAGTTTGATCAGGTCCTAGAAGAGCTCGGCGGTGGGGAACTGCTGCACCGAGCATGTCTTTCACCGGCCTTTTCTGCTAGCTTATACTGCACCATTCATGTCTTTCACCGGCCTTTGCTGCTAGCTTATGCTACACCAATCATGTCTTTCACCGGCCTTTGCTGCTAGCTTATGCTACACCAATCGTGCCTTTCACAGGCCTTTGCTGCTAGCTTATACTGCACCATTCATGTTTTTCACCGGCCTTTGCTGCTAGCTTATGCTACACCAATCATGACGTTCACCGGCCTTTGCTGCTAGCTTATGCTACACCAATCGTGCCTTTCACCGGCTTTTGCTGCTAGTTTATGCTACACCAATCGTGTCTTTCACCGGCTTTTGCTGCTAGCTTATGCTACACCAATCATGTCTTTCACCGGCCTTTGCTGCTAGCTTATGCTACACCAATCGTGTCTTTCACCGGCTTTTGCTGCTAGCTTATGCTACACCAATCATGTCTTTCACCGGCCTTTGCTGCTAGCTTATGCAACACTAATCATGTCTTTCACCGGCCTTTGCTGCTAGCTTGTGCTGCACCAACTATGTCTTTCACCGGCCTTTGCTGCTAGTTTATGCTACACCAATCATGTCTTTCACCGGCCTTTGCTGCTAGCTTATGCTACACCAATCATGTCTTTTACCGGCCTTTGCTGCTAGCTTATGCTACACCATTCATGTCTTTCACCGGCCTTTGCTGCTAGCTTATGCTACACCAATCATGTCTTTCACCGGCTTTTGCTGCTAGCTTATGCTACACCATTCATGTCTTTCACCGGCCTTTGCTGCTAGCTTATGCTACACCAATCATGTCTTTCACCGGCCTTTGCTGCTAGCTTATGCTAAACCATTCATGTCTTTCACTGGCCTTTGCTGCTAGCTTATGCTAGACCATTCATGTCTATCACCGGCCTTTGCTGCTAGCTTATGCTAGACCATTCATGTCTTTCACCGGCCTTTGCTGCTAGCTTATGCTGCACCCTTCATGTCTTTCACCGGCCTTTGCTGCTAGCTTATGCTACTCTAATCATGTCTTTCACCGGCCTTTGCTGCTAGCTTCTGCTGCACCAACTATGTCTTTCACCTGCCTTTGCTGCTAGCTTATGCTACACTAATCATGTCTTTCACCGACCTTTGCTGCTAGCTTGTGCTCTACCAACTATGTCTTTCACCGGCCTTTGCTGCTAGCTTGTGCTGCACCAATCATGTCGTTCACCGGCCTTTGCTGCTAGCTTATGCTACACTAATCATGTCTTTCACCGGCCTTTGCTGCTAGCTTCTGCTGCACCAACTATGTCTTTCACCGGCCTTTTCTGCTAGCTTATGCTACACTAATCATGTCTTTCACCGGCCTTTGCTGCTAGCTTGTGCTGCACCAACTATGTCTTTCACCGGCCTTTGCTGCTAGCTTATACTACACTAATCATGTCTTTCACCGGCCTTATCTGCTGGTTTGTGCTGCACCAACTATGTCTTTCAACGGCCTTTGCTGCTAGCTTATGCTACACTAATCATGTCTTTCACCGGCCTTTGCTCCTAGCTTATGGTACACCAATCATGTCTTCCACCGGCCTTTGC
This sequence comes from Elysia crispata, assembly GCA_033675545.1. NCBI lineage: Eukaryota > Metazoa > Mollusca > Gastropoda > Plakobranchidae > Elysia > Elysia crispata. The sequence goes on from JAWDGP010000459.1 coordinate 726,605, forward strand.
TGCTAGCTTATGTTACACTAATCATGTCGTTCACCGGCCTTTGCTGCTAGCTTATGCTACACCAATCATGTCTTTCACCAGCCTTTGCTCTTAGCTTATGCTACACCAATCATGTCTTTCACCGGCTTTTGCTGCTAGTTAATGCTACACCAATCATGTTGTTCACCGGCCTTTGTTGCTAGCTTGTGCTGCACCAATCATGTCGTTCACCGGTCTTTGTTGCTAGTTTATGCTACACCAATCATGTCGTTCACCGGCCTTTGCTGCTAGCTTGTGCTGCACCAATCATGTCGTTCACCGGCCTTTGCTGCTAGTTTATGCTACACCAATCATGTCGTTCACCGGTCTTTGTTGCTAGCTTTTGCTGCACCAATCATGTCGTTCACCGGTCTTTTTTCACCGGTCTTTGTTGCTAACTTAGGCAAAGAATCACTCTCATCTAGAAGAAGGGAGGTAAATGCGCATTTATAGAAGGACTCCTTCCAATTTCAGTGTTCCGTCATCGCAGATGTTGATTGGTTGTTTTATGTAGACTACGATGTTGCTAGTCCAGCCTGTTGTTTTTCTTCGTCTACCTCTCTTGCCTTCAATGTTCCCGTCTACTATCATTCTTGGATGATGTGGCCAAAGTATATTGTCTTAGTCATGCGGATGGCATTCTTTATTTCTTTTCAAGCACCTCTTCGTATGTTTTCTTTTAGGTCCATAATGTTCGACTAATGCGGCGGTATTACCCATGTCTCAAATACTGACAGTTTCTTTTCTAGCGTCAATGTAAGGGTCCATGTCTTACATTCATAGAGAAATGTTGACACGATATATCCGATCTACAATCTTCTGTTAGAAGGGCACCAAAGTATGCAACTGAATATACTTGTTCAACTAAGCTTCAATCTAAGAACATATTTATTTGGGACGCTCAGTTATCATTGAGAAAATCTCTGTTTTTGTTTTCTTGGTGTTCCTATAAACTCCATATTTCTCGCTTTCTTCTTTGACTTTGTCAATGCTGTTTTGGTGTTTGGCTTGATTCTGTGTTATTTGATAATACTTCAATTTTGTCGCTTTTTAATTTGTCCAGTCTTCCCGTGCTCTAATGGTTTTTTTTTTATTATTCATTTTGGTATTGAGCATTCTATATTATATAACATACCCGTTTTGTTTCTCCTCTCTCTCTCTCTCTCTCTCTCTCTCTCTCTCTCTCTCTCTCTCTCTCTCTCTCTCTCTCTCTCTCTCTCTCTCATAAGATCAAGGATTTCTATTGTTATCGATTTCTGTTTTGCTTTATTTTTGGTAGCAGATTTTCTCGGCTACTATATATAGCTTTGCTGCGATATTTTTTTTAATTTTGTTTGCTTGAAAGCTAAATCAATCTCGTCATAAAATTCTTCCATTTCTTCAAACTTAGGGACTAAATTTGAGTTTTAAGTGTGGAGGGGTTGGCGACAGTCTCTCCGGTAAGCTTTAACTCTGAAGTGCCATCAGTTTCTCCATCGCTGTCTCTAGTCTGGTCCTCTCCCCTGTGTCTATTTACAGTTTTTGCATCCAAAGAAATCGAATCAAAGACTGAAAGAATGTTAAATTTCCCTGAATGATATTATTTAGAACGTCTTAGCCTACCGGTATAATCAATGCCTAGCCGGACCTGGCGCAGGCGCACATGCGTTAGGAGGAAGTAATCCCGGCTTAGATCTATGTCCACACCGTCCACCTCGGGTACCACTCGAGGTGTGATCTCGTTGATCAGGTAAAACCAAAGCGAGTTCACTGTGTGGATCTAATTGGAAAAGAAGGGAGCTGTTAAGTGTAAACTTTTCTTGTTTTACCTTTTTTTTATTTCTAACCGATATCATGATGTAGAGTTTAGGTACGACTGCTGTACTGTCGTACGCAGCAGGGTAGTGTTCTCTTCTTTTAAAGACAGTGTAGTGCCTACACGTAATTAAAGAAAGTTGGGTAAATCTGAATTAGTATCTGTTTCCAAACCAAAGTAAATATTGACGGAAACATAAAAGCGAAAGTTACAGCACTGGTTAAATCAGTAGACAATTTAACAAAATACAAAACATCGAAAATGACTGTATCAGTCTGAGTTGAGAAATGATTTAAATGTGCCTTATGAAAATTAGCTTTCTTATACTTTTTTGTTTTCTTTTCGATTCTTCCTTGCCTAACAAAGCTGCAATATGAAGACTCGAATCTCAGAGAAGCGGATATGTATATATATATATATATATATATATATATATATATATATAATTAAATGAGCAGCATTGAATCCCCGCAAGCGCTCACCTTTTGGCAGTTTTTGCGAGTATTCACACCCCTCTATCAAGCGTTTAAAAGGATCATAAAATAGATTTGAAAGTACAGAAACAGCTGATTTCCATTAGTCATGCTTCAGCTTTCTTCGCATGTCGTTAGTCTTTTTTTAACTTAAGCAGGTGCCTGGGCTTTTTTTTTCCATAGTGCTTTATATATCAAGGTTATTTGTATCGATGTATCATCGAACTAGTAGAGTTACGCAATGTTATAAATACCGCGCTACGGAAGTTTTTAATGAATTAATCTTTATTTATCACGAACTGGTGCGTTATTTTTTCTTTAAAATCAATATTACACAAAACAATTTTCAGCTAACAACACCATTCCACAATATGCTCTGACTTCGCACGCAGGAACTCATGTTCCTTGCAATCTGTGAAAAGCAGCAAATCTTTTGATTTTTACTCAATATTAAAAATAACAGTCGTTAACGTTTTCTGTAACTGCAGAAAAATATATGTGGACAGTGAATATGGTTTACTTTTTCAATCCTCTAAATATGTTAATTTACGGAAACAATTTTTCGCCCCATGCTTACCTTGTAGGTATCGATCTAATGAAGATAATGTGTTACTGTACTAAGAAAAAATCCCCACCTTAATGGTCATAATATACGGAAAGATGGCTTTAAAACAATCAAAAATGTTGTAAAGCTGAATTAAGTATGTAAATCATGTATATAATGTAACTTTTCTTTTCTTCTCTTAATTTTTCATGTAAAATTGTTTCTAAAGTTTTGTCCATGCTCATAATATCTACTGTAATTATACCTAATTTATGAGGAATGGACGACTATTTCAATAATAGAATTTTTTTCCTCTGCTCATTTATCTCTCTCCCCATCTCGCTCTTTCCGCTGTCTCTGCCTTTCTCTCACTCTTTCTTTCTTATTCTGTCCTTTTTTTTTCTTTTATTTTCCCTCTGTTTTATTATTTTTTTCTGTTATTTATTCTTTCGCCTCCCTGTTTTCTTTCATTTTACCTCTCTTCATCTATCTGCTTGCCTATCTCTCTGGTTCTCTCTTTGTAATTCTCTCTCACTCCATCTGTTTTACTGCCTCTTCTTGTTCGTTCTTCCTCACCCTCTCTCCACCCGTCTCTCTCTCTCTCTCTCTCTCTCTCTCTCTCTCTCTCTCTCTCTCTCTCTCTTGTGTGTGTGTATATATATAAGAATAAAAAATCATAGCCTTTCTGCATTCCCTACAATTGCTTTAAAACATAGGTGGAAAAAATAAATTATTGTCAGTTCGATTTACCGAAAAACTTTCGACATACCTTACTCAATGGATCTCTCTTGTCGTTTTCCTTGGACAACAAAAAATATTAAAGAAAAAAAAAACCCAATTAGTTCTTTTGCTTTGCAAAAGGAGGAAGCTTTAAGATACTCCTTACGTCAAATATGTAGAAGTTCCACACTCGTACATTGAAGTCTTAGGATTATTAAAAAGTACGGTAACGAAAAAATGAAGCTCACAGTAATTTGGCTTGGCCGTAAATCATATGTTCATCTTTCCAGGTTTCTTAGTTTGAGAATAATGCAATTGAAATTTTAAACATTATATATCATGCTCTACAAGAGATAATTTGCCACTCTGTTGAGCTGAGCTCTACAGACATCATTGATCATTCTATTCCTCATCTCTCTATCAATCTTAATTTCTTCCTCTGCCATGGCCTCTATGTTCTTATGTATCTCCTCAACAGTTTCATAATAATAATAATAATAATAATAATAATAATAATAATAATAATAATAATAATAATAATAATAATAATAATAATAATAATAATAATAATGATGATGATGGTGGTGATGATGATGATGCTTATAATAATAATAATAATAATAATAATAATAATAATAATAATAATAATAATAATAATAATAATAATAATAATAATAATAATGATGATGATAATAATAATAATAATAACAACAATAATAATAATAATAATAATAATAATAATAATAATAATAATAATAATAATAATAATAATAATAATAATAATAATAATAATAATAATTTTCTTATTTTATTTCATGAATTCTCACTAATTCAAACAATAATTAATCTGCTTCTTTGTTTCTTTAGCTAAAAAGCAAAACCCACCCCTGCTTCTGCTCTGGGTAAGCCCAAGAGTTCGGCCTCCACATTTACTTTCTGTAGGTACTGGTCGTGAACGTCCAGATGTCCAGCTATGACGAGCAGTATCATTATCATGAGGAAGGGATGCAGTATCAGATCCCGCGACATCTGCCGGATTCGGGAAAATGTCAACAGTAAATCTGACTACACACATAGTTTTCTAAAGCCTTTGATAATTTTGTTGTGAAAATTGATGCATGAGTATCAATGAAATTGTTGATAGAAAAGTCATTGTTTTAGAGGCAAAATAAAAATGGGCCATATGTTTTTCATGATAAATTTTAGTTTATATTTGATCTTATTTCCTGTCATAGAAAGAAACCAGATAATTATGTTGTAGTTCTTTCACGAAATACTCTGCATTGTACTCACTACATGTATGCGTCTTTTTGGATCTAAGACAACAATATTGTAATGTAAAGCGTTCGTCTGACACTTCTAAGTTTTGTATTCATAATAACTGTAGCAGATATAATAGTTCCAGTAATAGCAATGTTCAGCAGAAATAGAAGTTGTAGTAGTAGTAGTAGTAGTAGTAGTAGTAGTAGTAGTAGTAGTAGTAGTAGTAGTAGTAGTAGTAGTAGTAGTAGTAGTAGTAATAGTAGTAGTAGTAGTAGTAGTAGTAGTAGTAGTAGTAGTAGTAGTAGTAGTAGTAGTAGTAGTAGTATTAACAGCAGCAGCAGCAGAAGTACCGTCGTAGTAAAAGTTGTAGCAGAAGTAGTAGTAGTAGTAGTAGTAGTAGTAGTAGTAGTAGTAGTAGTAGTAGTAGTAGTAGTAGTAGTAGTAGTAGTAGTAGTAGTAGTAGTAGTAGTAGTTATAGTAGTAGTAGTAGTAGTAGTAGTAGTAGTAGTAGTAGTAGTAGTAGTAGTAGTAGTAGTAGTAGTAGTAGTAGTAGTAGTAGTAGTAGTAGTAGTAGTAGTAGTAGTAGTAGTAGTAGTAGTAGTAGTAGTAGTAGTAGTAGTAGTAGTAGTAGTAGTAGTAGTAGTAGTAGTAGTAGTAGTAGTAGTAGTAGTAGTAGTAAAAGTAGTAGTAGTAGTAGTAGTAGTAGTAGTAGTAGTAGTAGTAGTAGTAGTAGTAGTAGTAGTAGTAGTAGTAGTAGTAGTAGTCAAGTAGTAGTCAAGTAGTAGGTGTAGCAGTAGTATTAGTAGCAGCAGCAGTGGTAGTATTTATAGTAGTGGTATTAGTAAAAGCAGGCGCAGAAGCAGTAGTTGTAGTCACTGACCTGACTAAGAATGCAACAATATTTAATGTATTTAAAAGTTATTGCTTTTTGTTCAATATTACAATTAAACTTATCGATGGAATTTCGATGATATTTATTAAACGAATGTGTTCTGAACTGAGTGATTCATGAACGGTCAAGGAAGGTACTGACCTCTTTTGCCTCATTCTCCATTTTAAGTCTATTTATCACTTGTCTTGCATCCGCTAAGCTCATTGGCTCGTCAGCTAGACACCGCGGCTTTCGATGATGTCCATATAGAGCTCTCTGATTTTCTCTTTGCTTTTCTATGAGCCTTAGACCTTCCGCTGAGCAGAGAGGCGACAAAAGATGTGAACCGAGATTTTCTTTTTTCTTTAATTTTTTTTTTTAAAGAGAACATAGTATTATTCATAAAATCAGTATAAATAAATGGCATCATACCAATCAACAATGATTCTTTCATCAATCAGCATTTGCAAATTTAAACGCACCGAATCAGATTGCATATTCAAAGTAATGAAAAAATTCGATAGTTGCTAAGTTTGTTTCCTTGCCTTGCCAAAGTCAGCTTTCATTCCTCTCGAGTTTCACGCGACAATGAACAAATTGATTTTAATAGAGCTCCGTTTACACAGAGCGCAAATACGAACGCGGCCAACGCGGCCAACGCGACCGCGACTTTTTAGCAGTTCAGCCATTCAAACAGAACCCGAACACGAACGCGGAAAATCGTCGACTGCTTTCGATGCGGATTGTCTTTTTCTTGTTGTGAGAGTTAAAATTTGGTCACTGGTCATAATTATTGGAATCATGGCACAGGCAGAATCAGACACGGGGGAGATTACAGCTCTGTATTTATACACACAGCAGCGTTTTGTATATAAATCCCACAACTGTCAGTCCAGCTTTCTCTCCAATTCCCTTCCAAATATCTATCTTTTTGACTGTCTCTTTTTAAGCTTTTCAGCTTTGTCGAACAAAACCGGATTCTTTGCAACTTCTAAAATCAAAACTTACGTTTCATCCATTGTCTCGGAATCGGCCATACCCCACAAGCAAATTTTCGGAAATGATGCAAGGGAGGTGGTACAAGCTGATTGGTTGATACAACTTGATAGCAAGAAAGCCGCCGTGGCGTTCTGAAAAATTCGCTCCTGGGGAAATCTCAGTGATCGACCGCGTGAACACATATTTATTCGCGTTCGCGTTCGCGTTCGCACTCTATTTGAACGGTCCCTCTATAAAATGACTAAACCAGGACGAAAAACCGCGTTTGCGTTCGGGTTCGCGCATTGTATAAACGGAGCTTAACTGTTTCCTGTATGTCTGACGGTTATAAAAGAAATAGCCGTCCTGGAAAGAGGACACAATATAATTACCTGGTACATTTCTCATGTTGAAGATTCATATAATATCAGTGCGACCAAGTGGATCAAAGCTATCCCCCCTCCCCCCTCTTATGTATTCCCCACCAAACACAACACACACACCCTCACACTTTTTCGAGCTACTGGAGGGACTGGAGGGAAAGGTAACAAACAGAACCAACGAAATAGACCAGACAGAAAAGATTAGGAACTCTTCTCTCCATCTTGTGGATTACTCGAACATTCATGAAGTTACCATTTACGGGCCACTGCGCGGATGTGCCAACAAATTAAGTTAAACAGTTCAATATCATAAAAGATGGGTGTAAATATAATTACGGTATTTTCCTTGAAGGCTGTGATAGTAATCTTCAAACAAACTCATTGAAATTTCAAATCGATCAATGTAAGTTCTCCGAAATTTTGATACCACAAATAAAGAAAAAAATTTAATGAAAGCTACCTTTACTCCATATCTAGTTTTGTTGGTGGCATTGCAATCTATTCCCACATCTGGTCCAAGCTAAACGAAATTCTAGACCTCCTGGTAGGTTTTTAACCAAATTCAAGGAACGTAAGGTATTGAAGGATAACTATTAATACTAGACATGGCACATAATGGACCAAAAAGTGATTTATGTCAGTTTGTTAAGGAAAATCGTAAGCCTATTATGTCGTGTCTTTAACATTGCCATTTTTAAATTAGAATTGAAAACCGTAAAACCCATTTGGAGAAAACTGTTTTATTCAGTCACACCCTACTTAACGCACTGTAATCGTTGCTGTGCTTATCCTAACTCACTGAGTTTCTGAAGCGGCGAATGATCCTTCATAGTAAATCTATATTTTAGAATAAAAACCAGAATAGCTGCCATGGCTACCACTTTTGTTGGCATCAGGAAGAAGACGTTGATTAAGAAGCCTGAAAAGAAGGCGAGGAACCACTCCAGGCTTTTCTCGTAGCCCAGGCTCAAACCATACAGCATGATGTAGAATGCAAGCGCCAGATTAAGTAGAAACAGGACGGTATAAGTTCCGTAGATGGTCCACCAGGGCAACCTGCAGACAGAAATACCACATTCAAAGGGTTACATAGCCGAAATGCTAGAATAGAACATATCATCTTAGAGTATCAATAGAATTCCACGTTGTACAGATAATGCCTCAAAAGATCCAAAACTAAATTGGTAAAGCAGGTTTTCATCGTGATACCAGCCAATAGATACAGAACAGGTTCAAGGCATCAATGCAGAATATGGAAGAGGGTTACACGAAGTATCTTTCATGTACAAAAAAATTCATAACACAAATACAGAAAAATAGGTGGCCTGAAAAGATTATACAAACAGAATCAAACGATTACCACATAAATATCTTCTTGTTAGGTAAGAAAACAGTCTGTTCAAAGCTTTCTTATTGGAACGAAGTGATCCGAATAAATAAAAATAACCGAAGAATCTCTTGACATTCAAAAAAAAAAAAAAATAAAAATGATTCGATTAAAATGTGAGAGTGTGAAACAAGCTTTTTTCTGAGACCAGGGTTGTTAAGCGCTTTTTTAATTTCTATCTCTATCTCTGAATATCTCTCTTCCCCCCCCCCCCCTCTGAAAGCGCAATCTACACCTGCTGATTAGCTATGTGATACAGTTATGATTCTTTTGAAAAAGTGTTTCTATACTCACATGTAGCTGTCACATAACCGCGTGACAACGCCCTCACCCTCATCTTGATACTCTCCTGATTTTGTGTTGTAATTACCATCATCTCCTTCAATGTGATCACTTTCCGTTCCACTCTGTTTCAGCTCATTAAGATCGCTTTTTTTTGGCTTTTCGAGTTCGCTTGCTCTACTCGAATCGTATGCTATTTTCATCCCAGAATCTGATTCACTTTTCACTTCCATATCTATTTCACTAACAATTTTAGTGTTTCTGTTGTTGCTGACGTCAGTAAATGGGTGAAAGTTTCGAGAACTGTTGAAATTAAACTTTGGATGGTCCACGTCATCTCCATCGTCCATTTCGTTAACAAAAGCAAGCTTGGTACTCCTCTTGGATGGGCTTCTCGGGTCTGTCGGTCGAAGCAGATGGGAATTAGGATCATGTCAAAGTATGATCGAAACTTTGAATGTAGGTAACAATAAATTTACGTGTAGTTCGATTCTAGGGCCAACAAGGATTAAACATATAGTTTGGGTGGCGGATCAGAGTCGGTTCTGAGAAAAGAAAGTAAGGCCATACTTCCCTACACTAGCATGTGAGAGGTCCTTGGGAACTGATGACGAACCATTCAAGCTGACCTCAGTTTGTCCGGCAATGGTTGCGAAGAAGAACTCAGTATGAGTACTTCTCGTATAAAAGGCAATAGCAAGCCACTGCAGGTATGTTTGCAAAGAAAAAACCATAGCTTAATGCAAATATAGGAAGAAAAACAACGTGAAGGAGTGGTCTGAGCAGAAAAGGTTATATTATCCGGTAGGGATTGTCATGTGCCGCAGGTGACAACCAATTCTCATCAATTGTCTTCGCCCAAAATGAAATTAAATGCATCAATGACAACTTGGAATGATTGATAAATGCTACAAAAAGGAAAGCAAAACACAAAGCAAGGAATGAAAAGTATGACAACTTTTGTGTTAGGCATGGACGGAATCGGAGGCAAGGCTTAGGAAAGATACCATCACAAACATTTGAAATATTTTATTCAGGAGGCATAGAGTGTGAGAGTGGAGTGGCTATTGAAAATGAGGAAAAACAGCCACAGAATATTGACCACTATCAGATTATGTTTTACTTTTAAAGATTGGACCTTAACATCATTAAAATATTCGAACAAATATCAAATATTAGCGATGATGGCATAGAATACTTTTATGAAGATCGAGAAAAAAATATATGAAAACCCGAGGTACACCCAAATCTGCAAACTTGACTTGGCTTTGCTAAAAAAACCATAACGTTCGAAAAAAATTATCGTATCGGTTATCAAAATAGATTTGAAGTCTCAGAAGCTGAGGAAGTGGACCAACAATGAGTTATGTTCAAAGTTGTGGTTACTGAAGCAGCAGGGGAATAAATGCCTCGAACCGAAAGGAAACTAAATAAAAGTGGGTGATCTTGTGGAACAAAGAACGCAAGTAAAAGTGAATAGATAAAATTACGAAATATTGCATTAGGAAATAAGAAAAAAAAATTATGATGCAATAGGGAAGTGGATCAATGACAAGAAGAGAAACATCGATCTTTGCCATAGAAATACTGAGCAGACAATGCATACTATACAGAAACATTGAAGAAATCTCTGGAAAGAAAACCTACTCACTGATAACATGGCTAAAAAAAAACAAAAAAAACAAAAAAAAAACAAAAAAAAAACCAAGAAACCGATGAGATAGTTATGGGAAAAAATCCTTGAGAGATGACCAGAGTACACAAGTAACTTTTCGGAGACCAAAGAAAAGATTACAATGTAGTGAAGCGCAATTTTGCTGGACCACCTATCATGAAAAATATGATCCTGGCAGCAAAGCAATAAGAAGATGAAACCAGGCAAATTAAAACGTCCAGACAATATGAGTGGAACTTTTAGAGCCACTTAAACACTACAGAATTGACTAGATCGAAACATTACTCAACGAAATGTACGACACAGGTGAGATCCCACTAGACATCATCGGATCTATATTTATATCACTGCCAAAGAGACCGTGGACAACAGAGTGCAAATTACATAGAACGGTCAGTCTCACAGTCATATCACCAAAAATACTTGTAAGAATCACCATGATGCAAGTCATAAACAACATCAAAGCCGAAATAGCAGAGGAACAGTGTGATTTTGTGAAGGGAAAAGGTAAAGAAGTGCTATTTATATCATTCGAACTGTACTTGAACTCTGAAAGTACAAACAGAGATATGCCTATATTTCATTGGAAACATAAAGATGCAAAATATTTGGTACAGTACGAGATGATGAGATAATCACAAACTTACACAGTTAAAGATAGATGGAAAACATCTACGAATGATCAAAAACATGTATTGTGAAATGTGAATAAACAGCACCAATGAGAGTTGATGGGGGAAATCAGCCCATTCCAAAAAATAAGCGTGGAATCAGACAAGGATGTGTGCATTCCCCAAACTTTTTCTCTCTCTACAGTGAAATTATAACGCGAAACATAGAATGATAATCAGGAATCAAATTAGGAGGGCACAGCGACAACTATTTGAAATACGCTGATGAAACTTATTTTATTGAAGAAAATAAAGAAGAAATTATAACTAGATATGGTTGGAGAAGAAACCAGAAAGAAAAGATTGTAGTTGAACAACAAAAAGCAGAGTAGTCAGTCGAAACAATACATGTCCACGCATCAACATCGTTATCAAATACTTGGATACTTTAATATCAAGCTATGGACGCAGCAACAAAATATTGCATAGAGAATAGCGCAAGCAAAAATGAAATCGGATCTAACAGATAAACACTTCTCCATCCACACAAAAAGAAGAGCCGTTGAAAGCTTTATTGAACCCATCCTGATATATGCATGCAAGGCCTGGACAGTTTCAAGACAGTAACAAAAGAAAGTGGAGGCAACAGAAGTGTGGTTCCTATTGAGGATGCTACGATTCTCATGACTGCAAAGAAGTCGAAAAAATGCTTCAAGAGGCGCTTTCGGCCTTGTGATGAGAAGAAAGAAACTAGAGCATCTTGTGAGAACTGAAATGACGAAGGAAAACTAGTTGGGAAAAGCAGCGTAAAAAGATTTTGGGCGGAATAAAAAAATAGCTAAATGTGGAACAAGTTACAAAAAAAAGTACAGCAAGCGACGAGGGATGGAGATCCGTGAAAGGCCATCATCGCCTAGAGTAAAGAACAGGGCCCCTCGTCGATTGATAGATCGAGTCTAAGGCCAAGAATAAATGAACGTAAAGTGTGAGTCTAGGGCCGACAATGAATTAGTAAATAGTTTGAATCTGGGACCAACAATAAATTATTTAATGTGCTCTTTGCGTCCCTTCACTCTCAACGTATCAATGTCCCAAGTCAACTTCAAGTAAGAGATGAGAAGGATAGTGCAGGGGCGGAGGGAGATGGAGATAGTACAAGAACGAAATCAAATAAACGTGTCTGCATAGCGACAACCTTTTGGTGTCTCTTCTATGGGGTTATTGAAAAAAAAAAGGATATGCGAGACAATATTTCTTACCCGAACGAAAGGGCTACATTTGCTAAGATAAACCTGAGGCAGTGAAGGATTCCGGACCTAATTGAGACAGTGCAGATCAGTGTAAGATTAAATTCCGCTAACTTTTGTCCAGGGATTTCAGTGTTATAAAAACAACAATCAATCTGCCATACTGTGATGAACCTTTTGATCTGAATAGCTTATTTCCAGTCTTTATTCCCGAGAGCAACATGATGGAGTTGAAGTTAATCAGAATGCAAAATGTCATAATCAGTACAAAAAATATCTTATCTAGATTAAAAATCAAAGTTGAACTTAAATCTATCTTACGCCTTGTCCCCAGCTCCTTTTTGAATCTTCTGCTTGATTTTTATCTTTCTAACAATTTTTATCTTTATTTCTGCCTATGCGACCATCATGAAATCTTATTCGTATGTATTTGATAGAGATATGTTACAGAGTCATCTTTTCAGAACTAAATTTGTGGAAAATTCTCCAAATTTGCCAAATCTCCTGGCTAAGAAAGTCCAAACGAGATATACGAGGGCATATTGATAAGTTTTGCCTCCAAGTCCATAACTTTGGAAATAATGAAGACAAACAAATGATACTTACACCAAATGAAAGGTCATTTTATTTAGCACCAGATGACATATCATTTTTCAACATAATCACCGTCCCGTTCGATACAGAGCCGCCACCGACGGACGACCTGTTGGATGCCGTCAGCGAAGAAGTCAGCAGTCTTGTCTCTGCACCAAGAAAGAACAGCATTCTTCACATCTTCGTCTGTCTCGTAACGGTTGCCCTTGAGGTAATCCTTGAGTTTTGGAAAAAGGAAGAAATCGGTCGGAGCAAGATCTGGGCTATAAGGCGGGTGCGGTAATGTCCGGAGGCCTAAACGATCTAAAGCCGTGCGAGTTTCCAAACTTGTGTGAGGGCGAGCGTTGTCGTGATGGATGATGGTGCTTCTCACGATCTTTTGGGACAGTGAGGGTGTGGTTCACACAGAATTTTTGGAACAAGGCAACATCGTGAATTCTACGAAATATGTGAACACACTGGAGAAACTGAAAGCGAGGTTGCGACGGGTAAGGAGTGAGAAAGTTTCCATCATCCATCACGACAACGCTCGCCCTCACACAAGTTTGGAAACTCGCACGGCTTTAGATCGTTTAGGCCTCCGGACATTACCGCACCCGCCTTATAGCCCAGATCTTGCTCCGACCGATTTCTTCCTTTTTCCAAAACTCAAGGATTACCTCAAGGGCAACCGTTACGAGACAGACGAAGACGTGAAGAATGCTGTTCTTTCTTGGTGCAGAGACAAGACTGCTGACTTCTTCGCTGACGGCATCCAACAGGTCGTCCGTCGGTGGCGGCTCTGTATCGAACGGGACGGTGATTATGTTAAAAAATGATATGTCATCTGGTGCTAAATAAAATGACCTTTCATTTGGTGTAAGTATCATTTGTTTGTCTTCATTATTTCCAAAGTTATGGACTTGGAGGCAAAACTTATCAATATGCCCTCGTAATAGTCTGAAGATATCTTATCGATTCGCAAGCACTTAGTATTAAGCTATTGTGTAGATTTTGTTTAAATTGACTAGAATATTCAGTAAAGGGATATTTGCTGACTATATATTACTGAGGTGTTAGATTTTTCTTCGTGGAAAAGATTGCCCTAAACACCATGATTTAGCCGTCTCTTCTCTTCTTTAACAGCTGCTATGGTGATATCACTCGGCGTTGTAATAAATTATGATTCTCTATTTATTGATGGGTTCCAAACGCTATCTCCGCATTTCCCTTCCTTGGTGACTCAGATCGATTACCAGCTTTCTGCCATCCAAGTGAGTAATAATTTTTGAAAACTAAAGCTACTTAACGATATTATATGCGCTCCTAGGAAGTCTTAGTAGATCTATTTCTAAAACACCATGTTATAGACTTGTATCAGCTCTATTGAATGCTACAGCTTTTCTTCGACTGATAATTGTCAACGAAAATTATGGGCAAACAGTCAGAAAGGCTTTTGTTTGAGTTGTTCTTTTCCTCTTTCCATCATATTGTCAAACGAGGAAGCTAGCTGCAAACAGTGCTTGCATGTAAAGGTTGACTTTATATAGATATATATATATATATATATATATATATATATATATATATATATATATATATATATATATATATATTTGTGGGAATATTTTTCTGTAAAGGCGACACACTCTTATACAGCATTGTCAACATTTAACATGAAATCGCATCTTTAAATTTAAATAAATGATTTTTTTAACCATATCTCGCCTAATCAATAAAAATTCAGTACCAAATTGAAATACTTTCCTTTCCTGTCTTTTCTCAACGAAAAAAAAATCATCATCGACTCACACGATTTTTGTTTTAACTACGATTCCGTAAATGTTCAAGGGTAACAATTGCTGCACAATATGTGTATGATATGCTTGCAACATAAAATCTCACATCTTCATCGTATTTATTTTTGGAGGATATGTCATCACGAAAAAACAAGTAGAAACAAAAAAAATACGCCAGCTGTTGAGAGGACATTATTCATTTCAAGGATCTTCATGCTGTGGTATAGAAATCCATTTAACCCTTCATGGCATACCACAGGTATTTTTTTTTATCATTTTTTTCTTCTTCTATTTCATGAAAACATGCCATTGAAAATATGTATTATTTGAAAAAAATTCGTTTCATGTCATGGCATGTGTTGCAAATTCTGATTCTCGTATTCCTCTTCTTTTCAGTTTCCTATCGATGGATTTCATTTTTTTCTGCCAGCACGCCTAATTTCATGAACCTTAAAATCTTAAATGTTCAATACATGGGTGGGTAATATAAAAAACATGGTATTATTGATTAAGTACCTCCCCTTTTCCCAAAAGAACCTTCACTGCGGCTATCGAGAATAGATATCTCATTCTCAGCTGCAGTGACTATATCGACATCACCCTTGTCCGGAGCAGTGGCTGGGTACAGGCGCCACAGGCCAAAATGTTTGCGACGCTTCATGCTCTCGTGCCGCTCCAGCATGCTCTTGTACTGTTCGGGCAGGGCGTCTTCGCGATGTGTTAGTCGCTTTGGCTTCGTCCTGCGCAGGTTGGGGACAGTGGACGCGAAAAAAAAAAGGCAGATGAAATGAATTTTTATAGAAGCGAAGGTCGGAGAGTATCCATGTAGCACGAAAAAAGTTAACACGGTTTAAGGTATTTGATGATGGCCGATTGAATTAATCCTTATTTCTAAATTATTTTTCATAGAAAAAGAGAGGCCTGCAAGTTTTCAAAGACTCACATCTGCAGGACAAAGGCTAGCACCAGCCCTAAGACCGTGGTGATGAACGATGTCTCGACACCTATTATCGCACTGGTCAGATGTATTGTCTGACCCAGAAAGACAGTGAACTGGCCTGGGTCGTCCTTGTCGAGTACTCCGAAAAACATCAGGTTGAGGAGCATCAGCGTTTGTAGCATGGTGATGGCGGTGATCAGACGCTTTATCTGTGCGTGTTGGAAGAGGCGCACCGGGTGGAAGACACAATGGAAACCTAGTGGGTTACAAGTGTGAGGAGAGAGAGAGAGAAAGAGAGAGAGAAAGAGAGAGAAAGAGAGAGAGAGCGAGAGAGAGAGAGAGAGAGAGAGAGAGAGAGAGAGAGAGAGAGAGAGAGAGAGAGAGAGAGAGAGAGGAGTCGGTAGGCCACAGAACGTAACGAAGCTTTCAATCCAAACTTTAAGTATAGATATAAAAATTCTCTCAAAATTGTTAACGTTCACTATACAAGGAAAGAAAGATACTTCACGTATCTTCATAGCTCAACTCTCAGAATTTCTGTGGGATTTTGGACATCACGTATCTTCATAGCTCAACTCTCAGAATTTCTGTGGGATTTTGGACATCACGTATCTTCATAGCTCAACTCTCAGAATTTCTGTGGGATTTTGAGCTTCACGTATCTTCTCAACTCTCAGAATTTCTGTGGGATTTTGAGCTTCACGTATCTTCTCAACTCTCAGAATTTCTGTGGGATTTTGAGCTTCACGTTTCTTCACAGCTCAACTCTCACAACTTCTGCAAAACTTTAAGCTAATGTTATTTTCATGGATCATTCAAATATTTGTTAGGATTTCTGCTCTGACTGCAGCGGATCTTGTAAATGTTTATAATAAGAAAAATATTTACCCTGGTGAATTTGTTGAAAGCTGTTTTGGCAAACATGCCCAGCCACAGATGGTCATTCCGCATATCTACTTTGGTTCTTTTTTCCAGCTGGAAGGTCATATTGCCTGAAAATTCCTCATCCTTTCAGAATAAATATACGTTTAAAAATATGCTATCATAAGACGTTCAGTTCATATGATTCTCATTCTTCTTACCTGTTCATTCAAAAAAAAAAAAAAAATGAACTGTCCTTCTCTTAAAAGGTTGCATTAAATAGTTTTTTAATAATAACGCAAAACATTTTAATATTACTCGAATATGAAGTAGGAGTTAGTTAAATCAGGTTTTTTTATTTGTGCATCATTATATCAGAGTTCCTTCTCGAATTAAAATAATTGTCTGGGATCTACTTCACAAGCCGTCGACATGATTGTGGATTCACAATGTACTTATTATTTCAACACTTAATTATATTTTATGTTGTTCATGGCATCTCTCGTTATTTGCTACAGATACTGAATCAGCAAATGCATGTTCACTGAAACCCATTACCCTAACAGCAGGGATCTCAGCACTAAGCTGATGACCACCAAACATGACGCTGAGCCAGCCATTGAACTCGCAGATCCACGCCTCTGACGTCTGCATGTTCTCCACATAAACGCTGGTCAGAAACCTGGTTGGGGCAATGGGATCTATATGAATAACGCATGTATCACCTATATCTGAATTACTGTGTATGTAAGATTAGGCTTATTGGCTATTGAGAATGATACGGGAATGGAAAATTTAAGTCTTTCGATTTCGCTCAAGATTATAATAATCAAGCACAATTAAAAATTAAGACCTGTAAGACGCATGTCTTAGAGTTGACATAATGAAATAAATCTCGCTCAGGATAATTTTTTAAATTCATCGGATTAGAAAATCAAACGATATAAATGTATTTGTAATTTTTTGCTTCAATAAATTTCTCTGTCGTTTCTGCGCCCATACGTTCCAGCCCATCTAGTCGCACTGTCCTATCTTCGCTTAAACCTAAAAACAGCTGTCAGCCTTACTGACCACGAGGGGTGTCCACCAGAGAAGTCTGTCCACACCCGGACAAATTGAATCTCCCCAAGATCGTCATCTGTAGTCAGGACGAACCAATCCTGAGCTCCTGCCTGGGCAAAAGGTGAATAAGCAGAAGACAAGACGGCATGGATGGAGAACAAGCGATGATGGCAAGAAGTTCTACCTACTATAAAGCTTTGAAAACAGTCTGTAACGTTTAACCTTGTTTACTACAAAAGCTACACTTAAACCGCATGCGCTTCACAAGTTGTTTCTGGTACCATTTTTGTCTTATCTAGCAATTAGCAGTGCAATATTTATTAATTATGCTAGTTCAAAGAATTTTCAATGCGAAGCTCATCTTGTTTCTCTTATCCCTTCCCCCTTCTGAGATAAGGAGAGATCGTGTTCGCAGCGCAGTGAAAGCCAGATTAATCACAGCCCTTGACGACGACAATTTAATGATAAAAACATTCGACATTTAGATTCTCAGACGCATTAAGAAAGGTAAAGGTTAATTTTCTTTCTGAATATCGTGATCCTATGCTTTCTTACATGGGCTGCGATGCATCGTAAACATCTCCCACATAATTATATTAATAACCACCTGTATTGAACAGTTATTCAAATTGTGCTTACCTCTACTATATCTGAACTATTATTCTATGTCTAATGATTTAAAAAAGGAAGTTTCTAAGTACCCTCTAAATAGAGCTCCCTAGCCTCTAGTCTAGGTTCCCTCCAGAACTCTTCAAGCAAGCCATAAGATCTAGAATATAGAGCTAATATGATGTAATATCTAGATCCCAGATCATTCCAGACTCAGGATCTAGATTAGAATAGAATCTTATTTAGATCTAGATTAGAATAGAATCTTATTTAGATCTAGATTAGGATATAATCTAGAATAACAGATTCTAGATTAAAAACAATTTAGGGGAGCTAGAACATAATCCAAATAGGTTATGTTTAAATCCCCATAAAAACCTGAAAATACAGCAGGATTGGCACCATATACATTTTTTTTTAATCTGTTCTCCTACTCGCATCTGGATATCCTTGGATCTAATTGTGCATTTCTGATCTTGCCATTGGCCAGCTTTTCTAAATTTAGGACACAGCTGAGAAATAGGCATAGTCTCTACTAGATCTAATTCTAGTACTTTATTTTCATGTCATGCGACTCGGCGAGACTTTCGCCCCCACTCTAGATCTAAATCTAGGTCAGTAGGTGTACATCTAGGCTTCTAAGGCTCTACCTTAGTAGGAATTTCGGACAATTCTTGACTTGAAAACTGAGTGTGGAAATCTTCACAAAACCCAAAATTGTTCTCGTAATCTATCTAAAATCTCGGTTATTAGACACAAGTAGTCAAAGCTCAAGTTAAATCTTTAGCAAGATTTGGAGGCTATCTAGCCTGGAGTTTAGGTGCCCTCCATGTGGAGGCTACCTAACCTAAAGTCAAGGTGCCCTCCATTTTATTGCTACCTAGCCTGGAGTCTAGGTCCCTTCATTTAGAGGCTACCTAGCTTAAAGTCAAGGTGCCCTCCATTTTGAGGCTACCTAGATTGGAGTCTAGGTTCCCTCCATCTGGAGGCTAACTAGCCTAAAGTCAAGGTGCCCTCCATTTTATTGCTACCTAGTCTGGAGTCTAGATACCTTCATTTGGAGGCCTCCTAGCTTAAAGTCAAGGTGCCCTCCATTTTCAGGCTACTTAGCCTGGAATCTAGGTGCCCTCCATTTGGAGGCTACCTAGCCTCTTCCTTTCAAAAATGTAAAAGCTTCATTTTTTCATGTATTTTTGCTGTACCATGCAAGATATCTGTCTAGCCGTAAAAAAATACCGAACCGCACTATATTTTGCTGTAGAGATGATTATTTCAGAGTGGTTTATTTCAATTAAAATTGAGACCCAAAAAGTGTCATATTATATGATACAAATATTACAGAATTGAGATATCTGCTATTGAAAAAAGAGATATAAGATCACGTTTCAATCATTATGTGACATACAATTGTATCATTAAATTGATTTAGGAATCGGTCAAAAGCCCTAAGCTTTGGAAAATGTAAAAAATATCGTAAGACGATGGAATTTCTAACAGTGTATTTATTAGAGTAAAAAAAAAATCCCAAAAGGCTTTGGAAGGTCTGAACAATCTAGATACACTTATAGTAAACAATTTCGCTCAGCAGTTCCTGTACGTGGAAAATCTATGGACCCTTCTAGTGAACCATTTTGCTCAGCAGTTCCTGTTCTTAGAACCCTTCTAGTTAACCATTTTGTTCATCAGTTCCCGGACCGGAAACAACCTAAAAATACGTTTAGTAAACTATTTTGTTCAGCAGTTCCTGTTCTAAGAACAATCTATGGATACTTAAGGGAAATATATTATTCAACACGTTCTGTACTTTGAACAATTTAGGGACACTTTCAGTCAGTTATGCTGTTCAGCTGTTCTTATAACAGAAACAATTCAGGAACTATTATAGTGAACAACGCTCTTCAGCAGATGCTGTATCCCGAACAATCTAGGCTCACTTCTAATGAACTATGTTTTTTTCCAACTGTTTCTGTACCCGGAAGAGCTGTTTGTTGCTGTCATGCAGGTGATGTGTCTCACTGTGATCCCAGGATCCGACGATGTAAATGTAGACCATGGAGGATGTGGCAGCCCGGATGGACAAGCCAGTGCTTACACACACAAGATACACGTAGGAGTGCGTGTCCAGGTTATCCTTCAGTATTGTAGCGTTACACTGGGCGAGGGGAGGAGAAGTGGGGGGGCGACAGCTAGGATTTTACTTTAATTAAACAAACTCGAGAGCACGTAGGTATACAGAGCCGGAGGCAAAGGAAATGGAGAGAAAGGCAGAGAGGGACAAAGACAGAAAGGAAAAAAGAGATATAAGAAGCCATAGAATAGACAAAGTAGCAAGTTAATTCAATCGTGTTTAATCGGGTCCAAAAGTACTATAGTTTAATGTAACATAGAAGTTATTTACATTATGCATTGGAAAATACAAAGAAAAGCAACCTTTTATTTTTCAAATTTTTTTGTGGGTGTGGATGTGTGTGTGTGTGTGTGTCAGGGGGGGGGGGTGCAAAAGCCAGAGACACTATAGTGTTGCTGTTTATTCTTATGCCTGGTATTAAGGTTAATCCTACACGATAGCATATTACGCTGTGCTTTTGAATCGAACATATTAAAATCCATCTTTAGTCAGGAAATTTCTAGCTACGTTATTTCACACACCTCTACAATTGTTCACGAAGGATTAATACGTATATTCTTTATCCTGCACTCTTTATTCAGATTTCTAGAAGATCGAGGAGGTATAAATAACGGTGACTTGTAAGAAAGGGATTAAAATAATTCAAACAGAAGACTCAAACAGGACATTACATCGATAGGATGTTCGACTCTGGTTATTAATTCAGATAAGACTTAGATTGCGCAGACTTTGACATATTTTACGCTGGCTTATTGCAACTTCATCTTGTAGTTCTCTCAACAAGGTAAACTTACCTCAAGATAGATCGTTTTGAGTTTTTCTTCATCACTCATATAAACCACTCGACAAACTTCTTCTTCTTCTTCTTCTTCTTCTTCTTCTTCTTCTTCTTCTTCTTCTTCTTCTTCTTCTTCTTCTTCTTCTTCTTCTTCTTCTTCTTCTTCTTCTTCTTCTTCTTCTTCTTCTGCTCCTCCTCCTCCTCCTCCTTCTTCTTCTTCTTCTTCTTCTTCTTCTTCTTCTTCTTCTTCTTCTTCTTCTTCTTCTTCTTCTTCTTCTTCTTCTTCTTCTTCTTCTTCTTCTTCTTCTTCTTCTTCTTCTTCTTCTTCTTCTTCTTCCTCTTCTCATTCTTCTCATTCTTATAATCATTATTTTTACAATTATCTCCACATGCCATACTAAAACTTTTATGGTTCCTTCCATGCACGACCAAGCAAATTGTCCAACTGTCAGGAGGTTCCGTTAAGCGCCTAAGTTTATTGTTGAGAACTCACTGCCTCGGCGTCTTCATCATCTCTCAGTTTTCCCCAGATAAAAGCGGCGGCAAAGATCATCCAGATAGCGATCGCAAGCGACACCTGGAGGTTAAAGTAGCTTTACTAGAATATCGTTTGTTTCCTTTTTTTCTTAGGCTTGATTAAATGTTAAATGTGCGAATTGTGGGCTACGCAAAAGCACCGGCCCTCAAAGATTATTTAAGCTTTAATTATATGATACCATATAATCCAGAGTACAGGATATTCAGGATATGATGAACAAGTGTCACGTCGTGGCTGGTTCCAGATAGACTGAGAACACGAGTTACCGGGCCTCATCGCTCCCAAGGGCACCGGCCCTCAAAGATTATTTAGGCTATAATTATATGATACTATATTATCATGAGCACAGGATGTTCAGGATATGATGAACAAGTGTCACGTTGTGGCTGGTTCCAGATAGACTGAGCACACGAGTTACCGGGCCTCATCGCCCCCCCCAACCAGTTCAGCTGTAACACAAACCTGTCAGGTTTTATTACAGTACATAATGTACAGAGGAAGATTATCTCCAGAACTTAAGGCTTTTGTTTTTTTATTATACTGAGACGAGTTCCACGCTCAAGCGAGGAGGAATCATTCATCATTCCTTGATTAGAACTAGTATCAAGCGTGGTTAAAAGGAACGTACATTATTGCATTTTCCAACTGTTACTTGTCCGTCTTACAACAGCTGTCTTGGCTTAAACAAAAGAAAAACAATTTACACACATGCATTAAAATTACAAAGACAGCTTATTGTGTAATTAGATAGATAATTTTTATCCACATTAGAAAAAAAGAATATTTTGGGCTGGCAGTTTGAATTTCGTACACCCTATTTTTAGGCAGTACGACAATAAGATGACTTTGTTTAACCTTCGTATGTGCAAGCGTTTTTGTTTTTTTTCTTCTTTTTTGAAATAGGAGAGATTAGAGGGGGAATGGCGTATTACATACCACCATGGGATTGTCGAAGATTTGAAGGAAGAGCCCAAAGTCAAACGGGTTGACCAGTCTAGGGAGAACAAGATAACTTCCAGTATAGGCTGCAGCCACCACGCAGCGGCAGTGGAGGAGACTGGTGTTGGAGAACATGGACAACTTGTCCGGGAGAACACGCCGAGAGAAGATATGAGAAAAGCAGTTTTATCAATAAATAAATTAACACATGGAAAAAAAAGAATAAACAAAGAAACACTCATTGGGCATTAAAAGAATAAACAGTCAAAAGAAATTGCTTATGATGCGATTAGAGCCTATGACACAAATGACCATGCCACTACACAAATAAGGACTCCTAAAAATGATTTTCTATGCCTTTTCATTCCAAATATCGTAGATCAAAAAGAAACCTACAGAAAATAGCTTATCAAGTTATCATTCTCTCAATTAAACTGTTCAGTGATAAACAAAAAAAAAATAAAATAAAATCAACATCTTCTCACCCAGCATTGGTCAGAGAGAAACGATTCTGAGGAGTCATCAAAATGCTTGCAGGCCATCAGGTATGGAGTGATGCTAATAGTGGTGTTGTATGCTGTTACATTGTCCAGCTTGCTCTCCGAACCCTTGATCTGACCCTGGTGGTCAGCCAGGTCCAAACTGGTCGTGACCACTGGCTGCATGAGTTTAATGCTCACGCTGAGACGGTAGAACTGGACAGACTTCTTCTTGCGTTGCTGCTCTCGTCATGTACAGCCAATCCGAACATCCATAATTGTTCATGGTCACATGGGGCACGTGAGTCAGAGAAATTCCATCGGGTTAAACGAAGGCGTATAGGAGCGTGTTGGTTTTAGAATGGCATGTAGGAATTACAGCGAGTCATAGGAGCAACGATGGTTACCCCCCATTGAAAAGGTTTATGCGGTTTTTTTTTTTTTTTTGTTTTTTTGTACCGGAAAGTTAGTGGGTGGGAGGGAGGAAATCGTGAAAGAAAAAAAATGTAAGTGATAAAATTTGAACTATTTGAGACCTAACCATTGGACATAAAAAAGAGGTGTAAATCAAGGAATTTCTTCGTGAAACGAATAGCTACTGCAAACATTGCAGATAAGCAACTGAATGGTCTCAGAGATATAACGTAGCCATTTAAAAGTATACATATTCTGCAAGTAAGTATCCTCAAGACAATACATGTCAGAAGGTATCCCGATGTTCTTAATCCTTGTTGCTAAATTCGAATGTGATTTTTCCCCCTCTGTCTACAAGTGCGACATGTTAGAATGTTCGAGATCCGAAAGTTCACATGGCAGCCCATACTTGAAAATGTGTAGCTGCGTAATATTAATCAGCATCGTCTCCCTGTAAGCTTAAAGATGAACACAAGACAATTGTGTCGTTTTGTAGAACTCATTTTTACTCTTATTTCCCGCTCTCATCGCACTAGCCTCAGACAACGCAGGTTCCCCACCGACATGAATAAATTAAAGCCAGATCACTCTACAAATCCTACCCACCCAAGTTTTTATCGTGAGTTGCAGCCGTTGGTGACACTTCTCACTCCTCTAGCCATTATGCATGGTATAGAGACCTATGCTTGATTTGTCGGAAAACACGCCCTCAGAGTCGCGGGGTAGGAATTTGAACATTTATGAAGTACCGTTGAAGAATAGAGTTTAGTCTTAGCAATGCGTTGCTTCATTCTGCCCTTAATGAACGATGTATAGATCTTTATCAGAATTATATCTCCAACCTCCATCCACAGGTATACTTCACCAACCTTGTTAAGTTGCGGCAAGAAGACTAAGTTAGGATCTCTTCTGAGAATTCCTCTACTGGTGTTGGTCTTGTCTTGCAGGCTCAGTGGCACTTCTAAAGCCAGCTCCTCAGTCACCTAGAGAGGGGAGAACGTGTAATCATTCATTCCATACACAATATTAGAAGCCAAAAATGATAAACATTTGAAATTTATAAAAAAAAAAGACAAAAAAACAACAACTGAGAACTTGCTATACCTAATAATGTCTAATCTTCGTTTTCATGCTTGAGCGATTTAGACGATATAGAAATGTAAAGCATCAAATGGTTTGTCAAAAAAAATGTCGATTTGACGAAGAGAGTTTGTATCTTTGTTTGGTTTGGAGTCAGCATGTCTGGCTGTTATTGGTGGTGCTTTTGATGGGGTTTTTTCCGCTTGGTGAACCAGTCTTACTTTCACATACACTGGCATCAGAATGTCCAGCAAGGCTGCGCTAGGGACGCTGATATGAAATCGACAAACTTTATGTTTAAAAAAAAAATTAATTATTTTCTTATTTCTAACCTTAAAGAAAAGATACAACCACAGTATAGTAAAGCAATGCTTTAATGCAATTAACTCCTTTCCACCAAACGCTTTTACAATTTAGATTTTAGATAGTCAGCCGTTCTAGTCATATATCTACCATTCTTTATAAAAGAATAAAAGAAAAATAAAACAAAGTAAAAGCTTGGGGATAACAATCTAGCACCACCTGACACTCAGCGCATGTTCATATCCTAAAACCCTGAAGCTCTCTATATTTTGTCGAGAACTTCTTTCATCCTGAGAGCGACATTCCATGCACTGTAGAAAGATTTGGCTTTAATGACATGTTTGAGCTATGATGGTCTTTCAATTTACATCTTCGAAGGGATCTCTGGCATTTGTGTAGCGCATCTGGACTTTCAGCTTGAGCCCGTCACTGGAGCGGATATCCAAGACTGTAGCCTGACCAAAGAATACTGGAACAGACATAAGGACACAGCTGGACTTGACCACGCGGTCTTGACCCTGAAGTTTTTCCACATCTATGATACTATGGTATGCCAATGTGTCCGCACTGGAACCTGGTAGCACAGGTAAGAGACGGAGAAAGGATTAAACGGGTCTTTTATCAGAAGCGCTTCTCTTTGAACATGTCAAACTATTTAAATCAATTGATTTCGTTTAATGATTGGATTTTCCCCGTTTCATTTTTGGCAGCATTTCAAGTGCTTGTTGTCCAAAAGTTAGCCATAAACCTTGTAACGCTGACAGCAGGATAAAAATAATGGAGTTACAAAATGTCATTCTCTCGGAGAGACTCAACTGCCGGTCAAAGCGCCTTGTGATAAGCAATTAATTTAATCAATAAGAGATCAAGCCAAAGAAATGCCTAAATTTTAGTGTCAAGAACTTACAGTGATAAACTCGATATTTATACTCTGCTGCTTCCTTTATTCGAAACGGCTTAACCGAAATTCGGCTTGTTTCGTTTGTAAGATTCAAAAACAAAGAACAAAATAAACTATATTGTTAAAGTTGAGGAAGATATCGGCGGGTTTGCTGAACCGGAAGTCGGCTTGTTTCATTTGTAAGATTTAAAAACAAAGAACCAAATAAACTGTACTGTTAAAGTCCAGGAAGATATCGGCGGGTTTGCTGAACCGGAAGTGTTTCTGGACGGGGCGTGGCTTGGGTCCAAGTTCTGTAAACGCCTGTTGTATGCTATCGTTGATCTTTTTTTTGCGAAGAAAGGCGACCTTGATCACTGGCAGGTCGCCGTGGATTTGCTCTGTGGCGAAGGCGTAGGGGTTCTTGTCGAACACCTGAAACTGTACGAAAAAAAACAGGTGTAAGCGGTACAGTGAAACGATTAAACGGTGGAGGGAAGAGAGAAATGGAGAGAGATAGAGATAGATCAATAGAGAGATAGATGTAGATAGATAGATAGAGTGAAAGAGAGAAGGAGAGAGAGATAGAGAGAGATAGAGAGGGAGAGAGAGAGAGAGAGAGAGAGAGAGAGAGAGAGAGAGAGAGAGAGAGAGAGAGAGAGAGAGAGAGAGAGAGAGAGGCAGGCAGATTCAGAATGATGCATTATAATATGTTATTCCGTCTATTCCAGATAGATTTTGGGATGTGCTGTACATGTTGAACAAAGAATTTGGTGTTTTCTTTGATCTAAGTCAGATGTTCAAACGTTGAAAAGGTCGTCTTTACGACATCATAAAATGTGGATAAGTTTAACGACTCCCAGCTACTGAGATAGTTATATTTGTTAAAATAAAAAAAAAATATGAAACGTGTTTTGCCGCATAAGTCGCACTGAGTATATCGTGTTTACTGTGGAGTTTTCCACGAGCTGCACCAACTGTGTGCGCGATTAATTTGGAAAAACTCAATGCATATAGATGGAAAGGCCTTGATCAATGTACATTGATAATTAGATCCATAGATGTGAATCTAAGAGAAAGCGACATAAATCATGGAATCTATAATTCAGGAGAGTGCACGTGTAGTATCTGGATCTGCATTGAGGCAAGAGGCCCTACATTTCACCATCGGATATGGTTGACTCTCATTCTGGAGCAATTAAAATTTGAAATCTAACAGGTTCTGCCTAGTTTGTGACCTACATACATGTAGGCCTATTGGTTCGATCACCAGAAACAAAATTTTCCTTACTATAACACTAAGATTAAATTGACTCAAATTCCGATTGATTTTGATGACTCTTGCAATACATGTGTTATCATTTTTTTGATTATCTCTCCTGTAATGCCGTATAACATTAGTGAGACTAAAGGTTGCCATAGACGCTTCAGTGGGGCGCGGCGGACAGGTACTATCCACTTGACCCGGGGTGATTTTATTTCACAAACGAGCTCCACAGCAGAACTTTGTCACGGACAATCGATTTTAGCACCTGACCGCACGTCACGTAAACCTTACTGACCGGTAGCTAGATCTAGGTCAGTGGCCAAAGTAGATGAGTACTGCGAGTTACACGCCTGATCAAATTTACTTGTTTTTCAATAACTAAGCTCAGATTCATAATTATTCTTGTTTTAAAACAAGTCTTAGGTATTGCCTAGGCAAAATGTAATATCTGGCCTGACATTTTTTAGAAATTTGAGTATACAATTTTGGATCGAAAATCCGTGTGGGCAAGAATTCAGATTTGTTAAATTCTTGATTATTTAAGGCGTATTGCTTTTAAGGCATTTATAACAAGGGAACGAAGTCGTGTACTTATTAAATGCGTGATTATACTGATATGCCCTCAACCATGAGCGCTTATATTTAAAAACAAGAGGCTTTCTATTCAATGTAAATAGTAAAGGTCCCATTATAGAGAGCATTGAGAGACAAAAAAAAATTCAAGCAGAAGTCTTGCCATTTACGACCAGACAAAAAGAGGGAAATTGAAGAGAATAGAATAAGAAAATTTACTAATAACTTTTTAAGTAACAATTTAAAAAATGTTTCAAGTATTTTTGTTTGAAAAGAAAGAGAAAACACTGATGTTAAATCTTGATAGGTATGCCACACAGAAAACATTTAGGCAGTTTTATGAGAAACAACTAAGTTTTTTTTTCCTTTAAAATATTTTGATATAAATGACAGTCTTGAATCTCATAAGTATTTGGGCCCTTATACTAATCAACAACAATAAAGGATATTGCCGAGGATTTTAAACCATAAATGCCAGGTAAATGAGAAAGTTTCTTAAACCTACAAAGACCCCTCTGGTTTGTACTAGTTGGCATGGTGGTAATTTATAAAAACCTATACTTGCTGTCGAATGTATGAAACGGAATTTGATTATAAAATTCTGAATCGAGGAGCGATACAAGATGGCGCCCGGGCCGACACAGGCCAAGATTTATGACAGTGCTGTAATACACAGGATGTAGCGCGCTGTAATATTATGGCACTGATCGTGCTGGCTTGTGGGACCGACGAACGTCTGCTATTGCAAACGGAAGTAGACTGTCCTATCAAGTGATGACTGGATGTTACGGGCTGTCCGTTACAGCACGGCTCTGGTGTGCTTTGACTCTAAGACAGCAGTACCTTACAGCAGATCACTTACTGCTGCCTGGACCTCCTCTCCAGCCAACACTCCTGTGTCCTCTGTGGGCAAGTGGAAGTTAGCCTGATTGACCTTGCCCACGTCAAAGTACATCTCCTCTGTGCTATGTAGCTCCGCTCCAATATCAACATGATCTGTAGTCACCTGACGGACGGAGGCAAGAGTCGGCATGAATCCGTGTGGGCAAGAATTTAGATATGTTAACATCTTGATAATTTAAGGCGTGGTGCCTTTAAGGCATTTATAACAAGGAAACGAAGTCGTGTAATTATTAAATGCGTAATTATACAGATATGCTCTCAACCATGAGCGCTTATAAATAAACAAGAGGCTTTCTATTCAATGTAAATAGTAGAGGTCCCAATTTAGAGAGCCTTGAAAAACAAAAAAAATTCAAGCAGAAGCTTTGCCATTATTGTACGACAACAGTCTCTGTGCGATTCTGCGATACCGGTATGTGCCGAACCATAAAATAATATTTATTATATCCTTGTCATGTTCTTGTTTTTCAAAAGCAATACCAGAAATCTAGGCCCGACTTTAAATAAAATATTTCATGTGGTTTTCTTTTAATTTTGCTCTTTAAATACCTTGCCTACTATAAGTGCAGGAAAAGGAAAGCTACTATAAATATTAGGGAATGCTGTTTACGCCATACTAGAAAAGTAAAAGAATGTTTTATATCAACCTATAAACAAAAAAGCATTGACTTACACGAGAAGAAAGTATTAATCAAAACCTCCCTCACTGGTAATGGCCACCCATCTTCTTTTCATTTCACTCACTCCGAAGTTTAAAGGCAGTAGTAGATTTACTTCGCAATGCTTTGTTTTAATTTGACAGTCGGATCCCCTGGTCCGTACCGGTTCTTAGTTGGCTGTTGATTGCCAGCCGACTAACTTGCACATTACGTTTGAAACAAAGTCGCCTTTGATATAAGTATATTTTGTAACATTCTTTATCTTTCACAAAGATTCCTGATCAAATAGAGTTATAACACCTTAGATCGAAGATTAATACAAAAACAAAACAAAACAAAACAAAACAAAAACCACCCTCTCCTGTACATACGTTCAGGCGCTTGTGAGTCCCTTTCAGATTTGCGGCAAGAACCTGAGCCACGTTATCCGTGGAGCGAACACCTGACAAACTCCGGGCTCTGTTCTGTAGTGAGCAAAGAGAAAACAAGTTTTCAACACCCGGACCTAGGCGAAGGTATATTTGTCTGAATTTGTAAAAGATGTTTTTCAAATTTACGAAAGTTAGGTTGTAGTGAGACCAGATAAAAAGAGGGAAATTGATGAGAATAGAAAAAAGAAAAGTTACTAATAACTTTTTAAGTAACAATTTAAAACAAAAATGCTTCAAGCATTTTTGTTGGAAAAAAAAAGACAAAACAGTGAGGTTAAAATCTTGATAGGTATGCCACACAGAAGACAACATTTAATAGTTTTAAGAGAGACAGCCAGTTTTTTTTTTCCTTTAAAATATTTTGATATAAATGACAGTCTAGAATCTCATAAATATTTGGGACTTACACTCATCAACAACAATAAAAGATATTGCCGAGGATTTTAAACCATAAACGCCAGGTAAATGAGAAAGTTTCTTAAACCTACAACGGCCAGTCTGGTTTGTACTTGTTGGAATGGTGGTAGTTTAAACCTATTCTTGCTGTCGAATGTCTGAAACGAATCTCTCTCATAGCACTGCTTCTGCGAATCATCACAATCATCTAGACATCACAAATACTTTTTATTCATTGAAGAAAGCATAAAATATACGTGGCTGCAACTTCAAAAACAAAACAGTAATTTAGTTTTTCCTATGTTTACAACCTACATCAGATTGCAGTTGTTCTTAAATCCAGATCAACGTCAATTACATAAAAAAAAAAAAAAAAAAACTGCGACACGATCAGTCTTCGTTAAAGACTAATTTCTTAGAAGTTTTATGACATTTAAGTCACACCATTTTGTCAAACGTCACAATTACAGATTCAGCAAGGCTTTCCTCGGAACAGGTCGAGTGTCAAACCTTTGCATGAAGTGTAAAAGTGAGCTGTTTCATTAAAACAATTTGTCAGAGTTCGGACAGTTAAATGATTGTGCCTAGTGGATCTGTGGACTGAGCAAAATGTGTGTTGCGAGAATAAGTATTTCTGCCCTAGCGACGCTTAAAAGTTAGAAGAAAAAGATCTTTATATCTTAAACACGCAAAAGATTGTTCATTTCGATGACTTGCCATTATTCCAGCGACTGGAACTTGATATCAACATGTATGGACGCTTTTTGAATAGTGGCTTTTGGGCCTACAATTTATTGCAAGTAGATTTCTACACTTATAAGATTCCATCTACAGGTCTGTTTAAGTTATGACAACTAAATCTAAGTCTACACAAAAAATCCTGTTCTCCAACTCGAAAGATTTACCAGAACTAGATTTAGATCTGTTGCTAGAAAGTACCCATATACCTAAAAGATTAATAAGAACTTTCTCTAAATCAAGATACATATTACATATATTCCTTTTCTCAAAAACTCCTCTAGATTCTATGTCTAGATCCAAATATATTAACTTTATAGCTAAAGAATTGAGTCCTTTAGGTCTTAATCTAGATTCTACATCTAAACTTAAAATATCGCACGCGCTCTTATGTATTAATATTGAAATCAAATTATAGGTGGTAATATTTTCATGCAAGATATTGACACATATGCACTGAAATTTTTTTTCTGAAAATTTAGGCTAATTGTAAATATTCCAAGTCAGTCTAAAGCTTCCGTTTGTCTTTTCGATTTCTCATTTTTCACTCATGAGGTTAACGTGATTATATGTCGTCAAAACGTATGAGGATCATAATTTATTGCCTAACGCCATGTTTATTGTCACAAAAAATCATGAGGTAATAATTATATTATAATGAGTATAAAATTAGTTTCAAACAAGCCTCTTCGATGTAGCGATCCCTGTCCGAGCTCGTGGATAGGTTCCCCTTGATTGCCGAATTGCCAATCTGAGTGGCAGTGGAAAGGAAGCGTCCTACACCGTGTGTCAACAATCTGGAGTGTAAGACACAGCAACTACAGCATTATCATCGTCAACCACGACCACTACTACCACAACAACAACAACAACAGCAACAACTATTTTGTAAGCTCATGTTTACTATGTTCTGCAAAACAAAACATATTTTGTTTCTTTTGAATACATAGATTATCGAGGCTTTACTACCTACAGACAGATTGGGCCTCAGTTCTAGATAAGACCAAAAAGGTAATTTCATAGCAAGACATATGCTCATTAATTTCTCGATATATTTAGGTATTGAGCTCGTAATACTTGCTAGGCAGCATTGGCGGTAATTTAACTTTGTCTCAGACTTTTGCACTTATCTTGAGCATTGTTGGTTATCAAAACTACTCGCTCGAGTGAAACTGATAGGGCACTGGCAACATCCGAACATGCCGACTTCCACCACTCCACAGTTTTGAAAATGTTCGCTGTATATCAAGAACTAAGTTGATTTTCAGTTCACGAAGCACCGTATCGGAATGAGCGTTTTTAAGTACATGTACCTATGTACCTCATCGCTCAGCACACAAAGGCTGTTCGTCATCTTATTTTTGAGAGTCATACGAAAACGTAACGATTGTATAAATTTAAGTTTCTCGCAGGTCATAGGTCAGTCAAAAACGTTATCCGGTACATTGAAATTCCCCTTAAGTCACAGGTCACGAGAAAACATGTACAAAAACATTTTAATTCTTTTAAGTCTTATTTGAACCACTAATACGCCCATGTTAAAGTTATATTAAGCTGACACCTGTAGCCTGCGTGAAGGCTTGAGATCATTTGATATCATTTAATAGGCTCATATAATTACGTCAACCAATATATTGTGGTTCCCTGCGTCGTATATGAAACTGCTTAAGCAAAATAGTCGAAGTTTGAACAAGCTGGCCTCTGTCTCTTACGTGGCTACTTGCTGCACCCACTCAAAGTTCTTATTGCTGACCTTGCCGAGATTCTTTGTCAGAGATTCTCCAGCATTTAGACCAGAAGTCTGAAAAATCAAAATTAAAAAACGAAATGGAACTGTTGTTTCTTGAGAATGCACAAGTCGGTTTGGCATTCTCTTTAACTTTTTATCCGTTGAAGTTGTCTGAAACTTGAGCGAACGAAAGCGATCATATCTTTCTAGTCTGTTATTCCCACCGGATAACGAATAAGGTTAACATTGTGCATAAAATTTTGTCTTATAGGGCAGTTTTCACACATCTTATAGGGCATTTTTCACACCAAAGTTTCTCAAAACTGCTCGTGTTAGGCGATGACCTTCACAGGCTATTATCAACACATTTTTCTGTAACTTAATGCTTATCTACTGTTAAGTACCTTTTTTGCTTGAGGTTACTTGTAACTTATTTACTGTTAAATAAATCAAGTCATATGCTCTTAACTTTAACCTATTTTATTTGGCAGTATCTTTAAATCCAACTTTCAGAAAGGAGAAAATGCTTCAATAAATTAAAAGTAATAAATTTCAATTCCAACTGAAGCTGAGAAATGGTTTCCTTTACCAGACCGCTCTCTCCGACCTCGTCCTCTTTGGCACTACATTTCTCAAGAGCGTGGGACGAGTGCTCAACTGACTCAGCGGATTTACTGTCGAATTTCTCAAGAATATTTAGCAATTGGTCTTTTACCTGGAAGTGGTTGGAGATGAAAACTAGGGAGAAGGAACAAGCTTGAGGCATACAGACTTGTACTAGGCACTCGAATTAGAGAGGGGTTAGACGACAGAAACGACGTAAGATTGGAAAAAAGGACGAAAGATCTTTGAAAATAGATAAAAACATAGGTTGATGGATAAAGGATCCATAAGAAAGAAATAAAAGAAAATAAAAGAGCGAAAGAGTCTTCAACATAGGAAGAAAGATAGAAAGAAAAAGAAAAAAAAACCAAATAGATAAATAATGGGAATAAACGCAAAAGAACAAGCCAAAGAGGGAGAGGGAAAGTGAGTAAATAGGAGAGAAAATGAGACAGAGGCAGAGAGACAGAGAAGCAGGCAGAGAGGGAGACAGACAGACAGACAGACAGATAAAGGGCGAGAAGGGGACAAGGCGACAGAGAAGACACAGACAGGGGCAAAGAGGTTGACATGTCAAGCCTAGCTTGCTTAACTTCCTCAAAACTTGCTCTTGCAACGCTAACTGCTGTCTTTCATATAACATTCATAAGTCTTATTTCGTCACCACCATTATGAAGCGTTTCGAAGCTAAGCTATGCTTAAATCTTAGTTATTTTATTCAGAGTTAAATAAATTACTCTTCGATAAAAAAAAAAAAAAACACGAATGAGAGTAGCAGTAGAAATGATTAAAGCTTGAAGCGCTCAATAGATACAGTGCTCTAATCATATTAGCCAGTCCAGGATTCGATATCTCTACATGTGAGCCAGTGTGCCGTGGGATACAGATCCCACCAAACCAACTTGACGGAAAGACGTCGCCGTGTCCGTACATTTACCCAAGGAATCAAATGGCAAAGCTCCTTACAGTCCTGTAAAGAGTGTCAACTTAGCCCGTGTTATTCCAAAATTATTAAATACCTTACAATTCTTATTTGAGAGCAAAGCAATAAGTGCACATGAAAATATTAAAAAAAGTTTTGAGAAAATTAATGGTCTCAAGCAAGTCTACCCCAGAATATTCATAGCATTAAAGGCAGAAAAAGGAAAGAATTGAGAAATTTTAAAGAAAAAAAAAATTGGGTCCTAATACTTAATATATAATATTATCTGCAATTTCATTATCTCTAAATGTTTTTTTTTACTCACTAAGGTTTTGTTTATTTTCGCGGCCGTAGCATCTTTCAAGAGGACTGTTGCAACATTGCTTACTGTTCGCACGTCCTCTGGGAATGATCGATCCAGTGAGGGCGTATACAATCGGTGAATATTCAGAAAAAGGGAGGGTGGGGGATGGCAGTGCTCTTATGTGATAAAAATAAGCTCAATCTGTTCATGTAATGTAGGTTGCCCACTGAGCATCATGAGCAAACATGACTGGCAATAGTTAACAAAGATTGAACTTACCTAAGATGTTTGTAACATTAACAAGGTTTCTAATGCTCTATGTAAAGTTTATCATAACTGGACGCAGTTAAGCTTGTCATAACCTGCTCTTTGTTACAAAAACCAGAGGAGTGCGATGCAGGATACGCTACAACTTTTAAAAAATCAGAATACTTCTTGCGAACGTAAGTTAATTAAGCTTAAGCGATACTCTTCATGCATATGCCGCCTATCAACGTGTTAGAGTGTATGATGGGAGACCCACTAAGTTAGAGATTTATAT
Source organism: Elysia crispata (assembly GCA_033675545.1). Classification (NCBI taxonomy): domain Eukaryota; kingdom Metazoa; phylum Mollusca; class Gastropoda; family Plakobranchidae; genus Elysia; species Elysia crispata. Next base: position 761,301 of record JAWDGP010000459.1, read on the forward strand.
ATTCTCAAGTGAGTGAGTGAGTGAGTTCAAGGCAAGGAATAGTGCTCTTTGGTCAAGTATCAGAGTTATATTTTTTTTTCCAATGGCTCCTAAACATTTTAAGAGCGTAAAATACATGGCATTTTATGAGTGTAAGATTGGCTTCGTAATGATGGGGATAAAAATAAATAAGTTAGCTTTCAAAGACTTCGGATGTACTTTGGCGGATAGTGGAGAAACCTCGGTGATAATTATGAAGTCTCTTCGAAATTCAATGAACGTATCAGCCAGATGGCACTAAACGTGAACAACTCGTGATCAACGTTAACATCTCGTGATCACAAAAAGTAACTTCAGGTACAGGGTTGTGTAAGTTAGGGATAGTTGGTGTCCTAAACGAGGACTCTATCATCGGTGCCGAAGAGGATTTAATAGGATGCATCAACTTGATGAAAGTTCCCAGAAGATGTTAAAAGGTGAGAGTGTTGTGTAAAGTGTTTTAGTTTGGACCATGGAAAAATGTGTGAAACTGTTTTGAAGGATACAGGTTACTTAGAGCCCTGGATAAAAGGAATTGGGATGAAGCTTGGTCATGATCAAGTTGAGATGAAGTTGCAAATTATTTGTTTTATGTCATTTTGCTGTAATTCCACTGAGGTGTGGTTCCAAATAACTGTTTTGTGTCATTGAGGTATGGTTTTAAATAGTTACTATTTAAGTTTTAAAACTCAAGAAACCGAATTGTTTTTTTTTCTCTTCGCTTACAGTTCTGTGATTGTAATAAAGCAACTCTGGAGTGCTTCATGTTTGAACGCATTCATTTTCCTTTGTAAGTTGTTTAATAGTCATAAAGAAGAAAGACAAAATATGTGAGCGAGAGAATTCAAAAAAGAGAAGTGATTGAGTATTACTTATTTAACGTTAACACAGCACGTGATAGAAAAAGAAAAAGACACGTAAAGGAGCGAGAGAAAGAGACGCAGAAAAAGGGCAAGGGAAAAAAAGAAAAAGAGAAGAAGAGCGAAAGAGACCGACATGCACATGCCTACCTTGCCTCGCCTCATGGGTTACTGCCAGTAACTGAGACCCGAGAACTTTTTGTACTATTGCCTTCTGGTCCTCAATTTCGAGCTGTGATTAAAAAAAACCCAAAACAACAGGAATCTATATACCCGCGAAGTTGTCGGAATTGGATGTTTAACTAGTAAGCTACTGCTGTGACCTGCCTTAAATTGTATTCCAGTCAGATCCACTCATGATACGATGGCTATAAAAAGATATGAAGTCCTATGCACCACACGTGAATGTTTGTGACAGCTTAGAGTGAAAGGCCAGCTATCCAAAGCAATTTACTGATTCAAACGAAGAGTTAAAACAATTTGTTAGAGAAGGGATGGAGTAAGAAACCAATTTTCCATAGTCCTAACTCATCGGAAGCACCAACAAAAACATGTCTGAGGTAAATATGACGGTCTTTTTCGAAAGAGCTTCACAAAGAGATAATTTGTGTCAGTCTTTAAATTTATCATTGTGAGGTGGAAAAATATTACAGTCGGCCTGGACAATTATAATTTTTTTTTATTTCAAATTATTATGCTATTATTTTTTATTAAACTCGAAGAGATAGAAGGGCAGTAACTGTACGTTTCTAAAAAAAAACTTGTCGGTACCTTGATACACTCTCCATCATCAATAAATATTACCTATGACTATACAAATCAGCCTCAGGGGACAGGACATTTAAAAAGACATGTCAGATTTGTATTGAGTCATTGGAATAGGAAACATAACGCTTTACTAAAACTGTGTTCAAAATACTTTTTTTAAAATTATTATAAAGAATTTGATATTTGAATTACAATATTTCGTAATTCTTTCATTTCTTCTGGCGCGAAAATCGATTCTGCAGACATTTCATATCCTTCCATCATCATTTGGTGGTGAACATGTTTTAAACAAATTTATCCTTTTAAGTGGCCGAAAAGCATCACTCATAACTAAGAACATATATCCTAATATATACAGCTAATGCCTTTACACCAAACGCCCGCAGATGTAAGTCAAACCTGGATAGTTAGATTGACCTCAGCCGCTGATCCTTTCACGTTGAAGATCTTCACTTTGAGATCGATGCTTGTGTTGGTTCCAACATCCGGGTTGGACAGAGTGATGTTGCTGAAGATGGGCTCGCCACCATACGCGATTAGTGTGTCTGGAGCAACAGTGGAACGTGAACGATGGAGGTATTAGCAGCAGTGGAACGTGAACGATAGAGGTATTGGCAACAGTGGAACGTGAACGGTGGAGGTATTGGCAACAGTGGAACGTGAACGATGGAGGTATTGGCAGCAGTGGAATGTGAACGATGGAGGTATTGGCAACAGTGGAACGTTAACGGTGGAGGTATTGGCAGCAGTGGAACGTGAACGATAGAGGTATTGGCAGCAGTGGAACGTGAACGGTGGAGATATTGGCAACAGTGGAACGTGAACGATGGAGGTATTGGCAACAGTGGAACGTGAAGGATGGAAGTATTGGCAACAGTGGAACGTGAACGGTGGAGGCATTGGCAACAGTGGAACGTGAACGATGGAGGTATTGGCAACAGTGGAACGTGAACGATGGAGGTATTGGCATTGCACAAAAATATTTTCGGTTTCATTCGCTTGTCTTCTCTTTTCATCTGTTTGTTTCGTTTTTTTTCTTTATTTATGTCTCTATCTCTCTTTTATTATCTATTTTCTGAGTCTCTAAGCCTCTCTCTCTCTCTCATCCTCTTTTTCTTTTTTCATTAAAGACTATACCAATAAATCCAAAGTCTAACGATTGTCACTTACAGAACTCTTTGTTGTGTTGTAGAACATGATCCTTCTGAAACAGGTGGTAAGAAACTGGTAGGCCTGCGACCGGGTCCGTGTAATTTTTGCATACCACTTGAAAGCTGTTTTCAGATGAAGCATTAAGCATAACAAAAGGAGTATAGTACAATAATTTTATCAAAGGACACAAGCTCCTCAGAACTTTGGAATGTTGATACACTTCGAATTATTGATGACATTAATTTTTAAAAATGTAAATTACAAATGATTTTTTTCATAACTATTAGCTTTTCGATGGAATCTGAGAATCAGCAAAGATTTCCACAAAACCTAAGATTCTCAAAGTCAAGCGGTGAACAGACGGTGTGAAAAGAATTGGTGTTCTCGTACACGAGTTCCAAAACAACAGCCAAAAACACAAAGCGCTTATTTTAAACCTTAAGTCGCTGTGCCAGTCGTGGGCCACCAAAAAGTTTGGTATGAGTCATATCCGTTTAAGGACCTGCAGAATGCGCCATCCTTATTGTTATCTTAATACATGCATATATTGAAGGTTAACATAAACCTATCACTAGGCGAAGTTATGTTAAGACTGATAAGTCATGCAGGATATTGATATGTTATATAATAATTATCATGCAAGATTATTTAGCATCCTTTTGTTTATTTCAGTGCTGTCACGTGACTTTTGATCTTAGTCGAGTTTACTGTCAACCTAGGCAAAGCGCTCACTTGGTGAAGATTGCCTTGCCGGCAAGTGGCGAGATATCACATCCACTCCCGACTGGTGGCAGCTCCACCACAAAGTCGTACTCTATGTAGCCTCGGGTTAGAATATCCTGTACGACACCTGCCGGCCCAGGAATAGAACCAGGGTATCAGGTCAATCGACTAACAGGGAGAGGGAGAGTAGCAAACTAAACCCATCATCATCAACAGGCTTGTTTATTGGCATAATCAATTTCATAATTTAACATGGAATCATGAAAGCAGAGGTAAAAACCGAAGACAACAAAATGAGACATTTGAAAAGGCTGAAGGTGTCCTTTTTGCTCTTCCCCATGTATATCCTTAAAACGTGGCGAAAGATTGAAAGGTCCTTCAATGAATAGAGTCGACAAAAATCAGAATATTGTTGATTTTCTCTTGAGCTTGCGTCGGGTTTGATCAAACTGGAACTAGTGAGGCCTGAAGTTCTATTGAAAGCAGCGGGGTTTTTTGTACTATAGTATCGATTTTGGTCCTGATATACTTTTGCTGTAAAAAAAAAAAAAAGTAGCCGAGCAGTTTTCAGAATCGTTCACCTAATATCTTTGCAGAAAATTGTTTAAACAAATTAAGAGGAATATTTTCAAAGGTCTTAATTTATAAGGGTGCTGCAAACCCAAGGATCTCAAGTCTAATATAGTTCTAGAGCGTTTTATGATGCCAAGAGACTGCTTTAACACACTTATCTGGCGTGTGCAGTACTTTTTTTTACCTGCTCTCTGTCTGGAAATGAGGATGTACTCAGTGTAGGTTATCTTGTAGTTAAAACCTGGTTTCAGAGTATCGGCTTTCGTCCTGATGTAAGACGTATGAGGGTCTAGTCCAGTAATCTCCCTGTATCTCGTTACACTCACTTCTTGGCCGTTTTCTTCTATAGTGAAGGTTCGACTGGCCGGAAGAAGAAAAGGAGGGTGAGAGAAAAGGCGAGGAAGAAAACGGCTTGGTGCAGTCATGGAGTCGGGGGAAGGTGGAAGATACACCGAAATGAGGGAAAAAGAATGAATAAACTATTAAAAAACTATTGGTCTTTCTAATTTAATATTTTTCAAAGCGAAGTAACCCCTGTTCGAGCTGTAGTATGATAAAGACTATGAAATGCAAATTTACATTTGCTTGTAATTAAAAACCAATAATGTTGCACGCACAGTTTCTGAGTATACGTACTTAGGTGCTATGGTTTCATTCAACTTCTTGATACTTCATGATGAAATTAACATTTAATCATCGCCTTGACAACCCTGAAGTCAGTACCTTTTAACAGTTTTTTTTATAAGATTTTCACTCACTTAACTTTTGTATGCTTCCAAACATTAGTCTGGTTGAATCGCAGAGTTAATGCGACGTTTGTTCTCATCCCGATTACACGTTGGCAGCCGCTCAGACAACTGACAAGAGAGACAAAAGTTAAAATGTGAAACATCTAGTGTCTCTAATCAGACTGAATCAGCGAACAGGCAAAACCATTGATTTAGATCATTAAAACCTCTCGATGGACAAAGCTGAGGCTCGACTTAGGCTGTTAGGTTGACCAACATATCATCTTGAATGAACACAATCTTGCAATTTTAGGTCATACCGACAATTCAAGCTGCTAAACTATGATGGTAGAACTAAGAAGCGCAAGACCGAGGTTCAAAAGATTTTTAAAAAAATTAACAATGAGGAAGGCTAGCCTCAGGGATAGTCTTTTTAGAGACTCCATATGAGTTCTCGCACACAGTCAAATAGAAAGACAGTGAAATGTTGTGCTTGAGTTGACCTATGAGTCAGAAGGTTTTCTACCAATTATATAAAAGAGTTATTATATTCTAAGAGTCAGAGAAATATAACATTCATGATAATCTAAGATTGCTTTAGCCCATGACTGGAAAAATCACAGGTTGTATAAAAGGATTACTTTAATCTATCAGTGAAAAGCTATTCAGTCATACTCTTGATTTAGTCTACGAGTCAGGAAGTGTCACATGTGATGTAACAAGGTTGTTGTGATCTACGCACGTAAGCAATTTATATCGCAAATACACGACGGCCGCTCTGATCTATAAGACAGAGGATAATTATGTGACCGCTGATGCCCTAGGATTGCTTTGAGCCTTTGAGTTTTACTCACTAGAACTTGTGGAAGTGGGCGCCCCACTCCCACCTGAGGATTTCCACCCGGACCTGGTCGTAGATCGGCGGGAGATTGATTGATGTATTGTGCAGCTCCACCTTCACTTGGATGATGAAAGTCACCTCACCTACGCGTGAGGCCACAGGCCTCAGTTCCCAGGGGCGCAAAGACACTTTTTGGGAATCTGGGTCTTCGGCTTAAACGAGAAACAAGTTGTTAAAGAAATGGAGTTGGAGGACGAAATTTAAGAGAAAAAGCCGTTTCTTTGTGCATGATTAAAAACTTCTCTAAGGGAACATAAGCATTTTTTTATTGTCTAAAGTGTGATTTTATTCAAGCATTTTTATATGATTCTTAAAGGTTTCCAGATGTCAAATAGATAGGAAAAATTTGACGTGACCCTGGTAGAGAAAAGTTGAATAAACTACATACTTTACCTTATTTGGCTATCTGGGACTACCTTGTTGATATTGTTGTTGCCGTTCTTATTTATGTTGCTATTGATTTTGTTGTTGTTGTTG
>JAWDGP010000459.1:772500-897500 GCA_033675545.1 Elysia crispata
ATACATATATTTATAGTTTGAAGATAAGATGGAATAATTGATGAGAGTGCTCAACTGTTGGAGCAATACATAAATATAGAAGATCTTACCTTAAATTTCCATGCATACTACACTTGTGTTTCAAGCGGAGGACAAAGCTGTCGCCTGTCCTCCGCTCTCTTCGGGTATGACTGAGGCGTGTTCGTTTGCGCTTGCCGTTCCGACCCTGTGTTGTTGTTTATTTTCGTTTCCGGGCCACTGATAGTTTTGTAGTAAATGTTTCTTCCGGTGGGGGCACGATGAAAATATTTCCCTTCTTTTGTTGAGGCTTGGTTTTGTGAGTAGAATGAAGTATTTTTCTGCTATGCAAAGGTTGCATCTGTTTGTCGCCGCCGAGTATGGCTGCGCTCTTTCGATTACAGCCCATGATAAGTGGTATTCGGTTTTAGATTCTTTAAGTTTCCATATGAATTCACTTAAAGTTGTGGCTGATTTCTTGTGGTGGAGTCGAAAGCTCGACGTGTGCTGATTGTATCTGGTTTTGAACTCATTTTCTGTGATTCCTATATAGGTGTCTTGTGTTTTCGAGGGTTTCTGTTCCACAGTTGCCTTGTAGACCACTCCCCTTTGAAGGCACTGTCCTTTGAGTGGGCAAGATTGTTTATCCCTGCAGTTGCAAGTCTTGCCTTGTGATTCCTTTACCTTTGTAGATTCAAGGACTGTTTTATTGTGGTTAGAAATGATGTGTTTCATATTCTGCATGCAGCTGTAGCTTAGCTTTACAGTGTTTTTATTTAATATTTTGTGCAGCTTGTTGTTTGTTGGGAAGCACATGTGGAGGAGTCCGAAAAACATTTTCCCGATGTTGGTGACGACATTTACACTGAATGGGGGGTTGAACCAGATGATGTTTCTCTTTCGTATTTTCTTCTTGTTTTTTTTGTCTCTTTTTTCATTGGGTGGTGTATTTATTTCGCCAGTAGTGTGATTGTGGTTTGCTTTGGCGGCCACCCAATGAAAAAAGAGACGGAAAAAACAAGAAGAAAATACGAAAGAGAAACATCATCTGGTTCAACCCCCCATTCAGTGTAAATGTCGTCACCAACATCGGGAAAATGTTTTTCGGACTCCTCCACACGTGCTTCCCAACAAACAACAAGCTGCACAAAATATTAAATAAAAACACTGTAAAGCTAAGCTACAGCTGCATGCAGAATATGAAACACATCATTTCTAACCACAATAAAACAGTCCTTGAATCTACAAAGGTAAAGGAATCACAAGGCAAGACTTGCAACTGCAGGGATAAACAATCTTGCCCACTCAAAGGCCAGTGCCTTCAAAGGGGAGTGGTCTACAAGGCAACTGTGGAACAGAAACCCTCGAAAACACAAGACACCTATAATAGGAATCACAGAAAATGAGTTCAAAACCAGATACAATCAGCACACGTCGAGCTTTCGACTCCACCACAAGAAATCAGCCACAACTTTAAGTGAATTCATATGGAAACTTAAAGAATCTAAAACCGAATACCACTTATCATGGGCTGTAATCGAAAGAGCGCAGCCATACTCGGCGGCGACAAACAGATGCAACCTTTGCATAGCAGAAAAATACTTCATTCTACTCACAAAACCAAGCCTCAACAAAAGAAGGGAAATATTTTCATCGTGCCCCCACCGGAAGAAACATTTACTACAAAACTATCAGTGGCCCGGAAACGAAAATAAACAACAACACAGGGTCGGAACGGCAAGCGCAAACGAACACGCCTCAGTCATACCCGAAGAGAGCGGAGGACAGGCGACAGCTTTGTCCTCCGCTTGAAACACAAGTGTAGTATGCATGGAAATTTAAGGTAAGATCTTCTATATTTACATATGTTTATGTATATATATATGTATATATATATATATATATATATATATATATATATATATAGAAAGAGATAGAGGGAGAGAGAGATACAGACAGACAGAGACAGAGAGAGAAGAGAAGAGAGAGAGAGAGAGAGAGAGAGAGAGAGAGAGAGAGAGAGAGAGACAGACAGAGAGAGAGAGACAGAGAGAGAGTAATAGCATAGAAAAATGAATCAGAAGCTCGAGACCGACATATAAGACGAAAGAAGTCAAAACACGATAAGTTCTGTTGGTATGGACTGGTACAGAACCTACACAACAATACGCCGAGACAAGACTATAATATTAACACTGAAGAAGAGAGGCCTATATACTGACTTGAATTGACCAAGACATTGAATCACTTAGGACGACTGAATATACACAGATTTAGATCTATGATTTATTGTCTCGTACACTTTACGATAGATGGAAAACCATGAGTAAGTCAATGATCAAGAAGAAAAGTCGTGATCAATATCCTATCGCTTTATAGGCATGTAAGCACGATTTCTAGGTAGTAAAAACTTAAGCGTGATAAACTGATATGACTATTTCAAAATCACTACGTTTCATTTTCATTTTATTTTTTGTACATCCGGTGATCCATGGTCAAATTTGAGGAGAAACATCCTTCTTAACTTGACCTCAGTTTGGAGACCAAACGTGGAAGTAAAATGCTTCAAAACGCTGAGACTGAACTTAACATTAATCAGCCTTTGGCAATTAGTTATGGTACTTTGCTGGACTCATGAGCTTTTTTCTGCCCGCAAAGTGATGATACTGTCATTGAGAGGGTAAGAATGGAAGAAATTATATATAGGGGAGAGAGATACAGGGAGAGAGAGAGAGAGAGAGAGAGAGAGAGAGAGAGAGAGAGAGAGAGAGAGAGAGAGAGAGAGACAGACAGAGAGAGAGAGACAGAGACAGAGACAGAGACAGAGAGAGTCCGAGAGACAGGGACAGAGACAGAGTGACAGAGACAGAGGCAAGTACAGAATGCACCAGATAAATGAAGCGGGATAAAGTTAAAGATGAATCAGACTGTAGAATGGACAAGTGGTGCATGAGATTCCGTTGGTTTGTTAGACATTTCGAGACCCAACCAGCCCGTGTACTCACACAGGCCCATGCTGAGAATCTGGGGTTTTTGAGCATGTGAGCTGAAGCGCAGATCTCTACCCTATCAAGCGGCAGGTAGTTGGAGGGTATCGTCTCCACTTCACCCAAGTGATCAGAGATCGCCGGCTGGCCAGACTTGGCATCAAGCTTGTATGGGCTGGAGCAAGATTACAACATCATTTACAATCACTGGAACCAACCTTTGATTTCTTTAAACATAGGAGAATTTGTGAATTTAAACTGTACCTGACTCTGTGGCTCAGTTCTAGAAAGGCTGTCAATTTTTTTACAGAGCCTTCTAAATAATATGTCAATATATCCCTATATTACCTATGCCAATAAGTATTTTTTTTTTCAGAGCGCTCTAAATAGCTTCTTGTGTGTTTCGGTATCTTCTCGTCCATGGCAGACCGTCCACATTGATTCTGATATATAAATGTAAACACTGCTAACGTGTTGTTCCTATTTTACAGAAACACCTAACTTCAGCAGAGCTTTATCTCAAGTAAAGTGGTCATCATAAACCTTGGAGGGATTGATGGCAAAATATGTAAAATGCATTAAGTTCAGCTTTAATATAGCTCTTTCTGAGTAATCTAGATTTTTCAGGATATTTAAAAACACATACGTATTTTAAGGGCACTTTTAATTGAATCACTAGGCCATTCTACTTTCACGTAACTTAATCTGTTCATCTAATATCATCTTTATCAAGAGTTACCGTGCTCTTTCCGTCACTTTTCAGTTCATTTGCCCAAATGGTTTTAATTTCACATTGACATCGCAAACATTATAATTATGATTGTCATCATATCCACCGATGTTAGGCTATTGGTTTAAATTTTTCGTTTTTATCAATATCATACAAGTTCTAAGTAAAAGTCCTTTTCCAGTAAAACAGTGAATTGAACAGATTTCGTTAGGCAAACTACGAGCAAAAAACATTCTTTTCATACTTATATCCTCTAGCCATTCTTTTGCTTCCATTATTTGTAATTATAATGAAGGCAAAGTTAAGTAAACAAAAATACTTGTGCCGAATCACATAACTTGAACCCTCAATTCTGAATATTTGAAACGAATACCCAAAGAGAATAAAAAGAACAAAACAAAAAGGTTTATAGACCCTTCAAGCGGACGGATCTAAGTTTAAACTTTCAAGTACTGGTAAGCCTGTCGAGCTCTGAAAGCTGTCGGCAAGAAAGTAAACAAGTTTTCATCTTCAACAATGAAGTTCCGATGTAAAACATAACTCTGATGCTCTTACTGTGCATCCAATTTACCATATACTATGTAGCTTTATGATTTGCTTGACAACTTCAACTCCATAAGTTGTATCGCTCTTCAATAGGTTTGAATATTAACCGACCACATTAACTTAATTTGCTTGGCAAAGCTGTAACTTAATAAATTTAATACTCTGTAGGTTGAAAACACTTAATGTGATTCTGTACATCATTATGACTCTACTTCCTTGTCCCACTACACCTCTAGAATTAAAAAAAAACCACATAAATATACTTCCTTAATAAGCTCTCTGAAACCTTTGGGCTGTATTGACAGTTGCCCAGTAGGAAAGTGATTTTCAAACATTTCAACAAAGTCAGAACCTTCTAAACAGAGTAAATCATTCGTCAATTGTGATTGTCCAACCTCCCCCCCCCCCTTCCCCACCCCATCAAAAGGGGAAAAAAACAGCTGCTCACAAGAAACAAGTCGCTCAGTTCAGAAACGTGTGACAGATTGACAGTAAACGTCAAGAGTTGAACATGTAAGAACTATGTCTTACTTGAGTTCTTGCACAAGTTTCGTGTTGGGGCAGGCCGTTTTCGTTAGAGGGAGATTTGCGATCTTGTAATACCTCCAGGAAAATCTGGGAATTGACGGACACCGCAGGGTCAAATTCCGGATCACACGAAACTGATGGTAGTCCTGGCCAATATCACAGAGAAAAAAGTATCATATTGCATATGGTGTATTCCCGTTATGTCTATCTGAGAGGCAGCCAAAGAATCTTCCAGTAGTTTTGAAAGTGTCTAAGGATAAATAGGTATTAGAAAGTGTGATACAAACAAGGTAATTATGATAGTGGAAAGTATCAAATGTGCTGAGCACAACAAACATTTCGCAAGATTTTTAAAAATTTTTCTTCAGTTTATTTTAACATTGCTTGAATATTTTTTTTCACGGAGACTAAAGTTCATTACCTGATTATAGTCTGTCTCGGCAAACTGACGCTTTAGATGCTCTGGGAGAACTTTTGACTCACACTATCCGTGAAACTTCTCCGTGTTTTGACACTAGTTATACTACATTTGAATATTCATGGCTGTTTTAAAGAAGTATAATAAAGTCTGTTCGATCAGCTTCTTCTATTGCCTTCTCCGTCATTATTCTCTTCCTTAGCCAAGATATCGGTTAAGCTCATAATCTCGATTGTACATACTTTTCGAAATGCAGTTTAGATTTTCACTATTGCTTCCTTTCAGTCTTCTGCAACAATTCGAGCTAAGGCTCTAGAGAGCTCAGTAGGCTTATTATTCGACTGGCAATAAAGAGGTGGCGGGTTCTATCACTGGATGAGCCATACAGTGGCCATAATTTTATCGTATCCTATACAAACATCCCTCAGCCTGATTTGACGGAAAGCTACCGTCACTCTTTAAGATCGGAAGTAAAACTAACAAAACAACCTTCGAATCCAGCATTAGGCAGGCAACAATTTTGGAATTCTCTATAATTCACAAAACGTCGACAAACACTTAAACAAACACATACCTGTCTCTTTAAGTTGGGGATTATTTTCGGATTCAAACACCAATTTGAAAGTTTCGGGCAGTAATACGTGTTGGAGATTTTCATATCTTTCAAGCACCTAGAAACCAGTGGAGACCTGAGTCTAGTGTCCACCTCAACAGACATCTCGGGATGTTCCGAGCTTAACGAATGGGCGCGCAGAGTTACCAGCTTCGGCTGTTCCATCGTGATCAAGAAGATGGAGTAGAAGTTGAACTTATCGTTCGTTCCTTTTGCCATCTAAAAAATTAAAGTATGAAAGCCATTCAAATACTGAGAACATTCACTGAAAACCCATAAACTTGTTTTCAAGTACATGCTCGATATAATGAAATCGACTTTTTCAGGAAAGTTCGTGAAGAGCGAGAAAGGGCCGTTCGTTGATAAAGTAAATGAATACATTATTATTTTTTTTTACAGAGAATCGTTTCTCTTTTCATACACGCCGCACAGATATACTTTTAATAACATTTGTAATTACTATTACTGTAAATAAGGGGGGGGGGGGAATCACTTGAGCTTCCTTCAAATCAAAACTCTCCTATACCTGATTCTCTTGCACATCAATAATATTATGGTATGGTACCTAATCCCCTTTTCCAAAAACAAAATCCAGATAACGGATCCGCCTGCCAACTAAAACACTCTGACATCTGCTTCTCCTGCCTATTTAAACCCTGTGATGAATGATCCTCTGTGGGCAGCAGAAGCCTATGATACTTGATCTTCCTGCCCATCAAACCGCAATATTACAATATATTGAAGCGCTTTAAAAAGCTCTGCTATCTAATCTCCTGCCTATTAAATCAGTCTGATACTTGATAATTAATTCTCTTACCCATGAAATCATTATAATATCTGCCGATCAAAGCACACTTACATCTAACTTACTGCATGCAACTCAAAATGCTGTGCCTATCAAATCAATATGATGCTTTATCATCATGCATATCAAATCGATATAATACATGATCTTACCACATGTCAAAACGATAATTTGATATTTGATCTTCCTGTATATTAAATCGATATAATACTTCATCTTCCTACTTATCAAAACGATGTGATATTTGATCCTCCTGCCCATCAAAGCGATATGATACTTGATCCTTCAGCACATCAAAACGATTTGATTCTTGATCCTCCTCCACATCAAAACCATATGATACTTGATCTTCCTTCATATCAAAACGATTTGATAGTTGATCCTCCTCCACATCAAAACGATATTATACTTGATCTTCCTGCATATCAAAACAATTTGATACTTGAACCTCCTGCACATCAAAACGATATGATACTTGATCTTCCTGCATATCAAAACGATTTGATACTTGATCCTCCTGCACATCAAAACGATATGATACTTGATCTTCCTGCATATCAAAACGATATGATACTTGATCCTCCGGCCCATCAAAACGATATGATAATTGATCCTCCGGCTCATCAAAATGATATGATCATTGATCCTCAGGCCCATCAAAACGATATGATACTTGATCTTTCTGCATATCAAAACGATATGATACTTGATCCTCCGGCCCATCAAAACGATATGATACTTGATCATCCAAACCTTCAAAACGATATGATAATTGATCCTCCTGCCCATGAAAACAATATGATATTGATCATCCTGACCATTACAAAATAGTTTGATACCTGTACATCCTACATATCAAAACGATGTAATACCTGTCATTCTGCGAAACAAAATGAGATAACCATTGCCCATCAACAGTTTCTGATACCTAATCTTCTTGCCAATCCAAAGATAATGATCCTTAAGGCTCCAGTTTATCAAAACGCTCTGATACTTAATTCTCCAGGGTACCATACTTATTCCTCTAGCTCATCATCTGATACCTTTCGTCTTGTCCATTAAAACACTCGGTAACAAAATTCTCCTGCCCATCAAAACGCTCTGACATCTAATCATCCTGCTCATCAACGCTCTGAAATCTAATACTCTTGTCCATCAAAACGCTCTGACATCTAGTACTCCTGCCCATCAGAACGCTCTGACATCTAATCATCCTGCTCATCAACGCTCTGCTGTCTAATACTCCTGCCCAACAAGGCGCTCTGATATCTAATACTCCTGCCCATCAAAACGGTCTGACATCTTATACTCTTGTCCATCAAAATGGTCTGACATCTTATACTCTTGTCCATCAAAACGTCCTGACATCTAGTACTCCTGCCCATTAAAACGCTCGGACATCTTGTACTCCTGCCCATCAAAACGTCCTGACATCTTGTACTCCTGCCCATCAAAACGCTCTGACATCTTGTACTCCTGCCCATCAAAACGCTCTGACATCTTGTACTCCTGCCCATCAAAACGCTCTGACATCTTGCACTCCTGCCCATCAAAACGCTCTGACATCTTGTACTCCTGCCCATCAAAACGCTCTGACATCTTGCACTCCTGCCCATCAAAACGCTCTGACATCTTGTACTCCTGCCCATCAAAACGCTCTGACATCTTGCACTCCTGCCCATCAAAACGCTCTGACATCTTGCACTCCTGTCCATCAAAACGCTCTGACATCTTGCACTCCTGCCCATCAAAACGCTCTGACATCTTGCACTCCTGCCCATCAAAACGCTCTGACATCTTGCACTCCTGCCCATCAAAACGCTCTGACATCTTGTACTCCTGTCCATCAAAACGCTCTGACATCTTGCACTCCTGTCCATCAAAACGCTCTGACATCTTGCACTCCTGTCCATCAAAACGCTCTGACATCTAGTACTCCTGCCCATCAGGACGCTCTGATATCTAGTGCTCCTGCCCATCAAAACGCTCTGATATCTAATCCTCCTGTCCATCAAAACGCTCTGACATCTTGCACTCCTGTCCATCAAAACGCTCTGACATCTAGTACTCCTGCCCATCAAAACGCTCTGACATCTTGCACTCCTGTCCATCAAAACGCTCTGACATCTTGCACTCCTGTCCATCAAAACGCTCTGACATCTAGTACTCCTGCCCATCAAAACGCTCTGACATCTTGCACTCCTGCCCATCAAAACGCTCTGACATCTTGCACTCCTGCCCATCAAAACGCTCTGACATCTTGCACTCCTGCCCATCAAAACGCTCTGACATCTTGCACTCCTGTCCATCAAAACGCTCTGACATCTTGCACTCCTGCCCATCAAAACGCTCTGACATCTTGCACTCCTGCCCATCAAAACGCTCTGACATCTTGCACTCCTGCCCATCAAAACGCTCTGACATCTTGTACTCCTGCCCATCAAAACGCTCTGACATCTTGTACTCCTGTCCATCAAAACGCTCTGACATCTTGCACTCCTGCCCATCAAAACGCTCTGACATCTAGTACTCCTGCCCATCAGGACGCTCTGATATCTAGTGCTCCTGCCCATCAAAACGCTCTGATATCTAATCCTCCTGTCCATCAAAACGCTCTGACATCTAATACTCCCGCCCATTTAAACGGTCTGACACTAATATTCCTGCCCATCAAAAAGTTCTGACATCTTATACTCTTGTCCATCAAAACGCTCTGACATCTAGTACTCCTGCCCATCAAAATGCTCTGACATCTAATCATCCTGCCTATCAAAACGCTCTGATATCTAATCCTCCTGTCCATCAAAACGGTCTGACACTAATACTCCTGCCCATCAAAAAGCTCTGACATCTTTTACTCTTGTCCTTCAAAACGCTCAGACATCTTATACTCTTGTCCATCAAAACGCTCTGACATCTAGTACTCCTGCCCATCAAGACGCTCTGACATCCTTTCCTCTTCTATCAAAATGTTTGGTACTCTTTTCCTCTTGTCGGTATGAAACCATTATCTTGCCATTAAAAGCCCTGATATCTAATCCGTTTGAGCGATAAAAATGCTCTCATGCCTCCCCTCCTGACTATCAAAACAATCTGAAAAGTAATCTTTTTGCTCATCAAAAGCTCTGATACCTATTCTTTTTGTTTATCAAACACTTCTCTCCTGTCCTTTAATTTCTCTGAAATCTAAACCTTTTCCGATAAAAACGCTCTGATACCTATTTCTTCTTACCATCTTAACGCTCTTAATGCTTAATCCTCTCCCTCTTGAAGACGCTTTGGTACTTAACCCTCCTGCCCAGAAAACCTCTGATTCCATGTCCCTTTGCAATCAAAATGTTCTGATACCTGAAATTCCTGAAAATCAAAACCATGTAATATATTTGCCACCAAAATGCCCTGAATCCGAATCCTAGAAGCCTATCAAAACGCTTTGATATCAAAATCCTCCTTTTCGAAAAAAAAACGCTCTTATATCTAATCCTGAAATCCATCAAAACGTCATGATACTTAATCCTCCAGTTCATCAAAAAGTTTTGATACTGGATCCCTTTGCTCTGATAGCTAATTCCCTTGCCCATCAGACGCTCTGAAACCTAATCCTGCCCATCAAAATGTTCTCATTCTGAACTTCCTGCCCATAAAAATCTCTTCAGTCTTATCCTTTTGACCATCAAAACAATGTGATTCCTGATCATTAAGTATATCATAACGCTCTAATACTAAATCTTTTTGCCCGGGAAAACATTCTAATACCCAATCCTCCTGCCTATGTAAACGTTCTGAAACCTAATACACTTGTTCACCAAAACGCTTTTATACCTGTCTCTCTTGTTGATCAAAACGCTCTGATACCTATTCCTCCTGTCCATTAAAATTCTGGCACCTAATCTTCTCATCCATCAAAACGCTCTGATACCTATTCCTCCAGTCCATTAAAATTCTGGCACCTTATCTTCTCATCCTTTAAAATGCTCTGAAACCTAATATTCTTGCCCTTATAACCGTTGTGATACCTCATCCTCCAGTTCATCAAAACACTCTTATACCTATTCCTCTTGTCCATCCATATTCCTCTGATAGCTTTCCTCTTGCCAATATAAACGGTTTAATACTTTATCCTCTTGGCGATATCTAATCCTCGTGTCTGTCAAAACGCTTTGATACCTAGTCCTGCTGCCCAACGAAATGCTCTGAAATCGGATGCTCCTTCCAACAAAAAAATTTTCCGATGCTCGATCCTCCTTTTAACCAAAACGCTCTTATATAGTAGACTCGTGCTAAACAAAACGCTGTGAACCGTGGTCTTTCTTCTAACCTAAACTATCTGAGAAACAAAACGCTGTGAACCGTAGTCTTCCTTCTAACCTAAACTATCTGAGAAACAAAATGCTGTGAACCGTGGTCTTCCTTCTAACCTAAACTATCTGAGACGCAATCCCTTGCCAAATAAAACACTTTGAAATCCTTTCAACCAAAGCGCTTTTTTACTGAATACTTTTGCCCCATCAAATAAGGGCAATTTTTTTCTTCTGAGTGTTGCTTTATAATTTTGTATTACTTCTGGATATTTAGCAAAATGCAATTTAAATATTTAGTCTTTTTACATATTTCCATCCTCATTTGGTTAGGAACGTTAGTCTACATTTGGTGAATGAATGTTATATTTTAGTTGCATTATAAAAGCTTAACTCGCTTTTGAAAAATTACAATACAACAAAAGGATCCATATGAAATTCTTAAAGAAAACGGACAACATAGCACATACTTACTATGTTGGTTTCTAAACTAAACCTCTTTAACTATGCTTTTGGTCAGGGGAAATATGACTATTTTAATTTAATTCCAGTCTTGAAATTATGGAGGTACATTGCTATGCCTTTTACGAGGCAAAATAGCATTACTGGCACCATTCACATCGTTAGAACCTTCAAAGTTACGATGTAAATCACTATGGAATCTATTGCAAAGTACATGAAGGGTTTGAATTATCGTTTAACACCGCAAGATCAAATTTTAACACATTGCGAAAACATCAGTTTTAGGTTAACATTATTGAAGTATAATGTGCTCGAGAGGAAAATTATTATGCGGATTTATGAAACTGTTTAAGATACATACAATATACTGACATATAAAAATCACTTAAGGAGTATATGTTACATAAATCGGCGTCTCAGTTTTTATTTGTTCTATATCCAGTTTCACTAAAATTAGAGCTAGCGTCAATTTCCATCCCCTAAAAACATTATCTATATGGTCTGTTAATTTTAGTCAAGCAAAATAGGTCAAATTGTCCTACATAATTTGTTCTATAGTTAACATATGAGTATAAGGGAAATGGAAGTTTAAATTCCATCTCTTAAAACCAGGTCATGTGGACATAGAACAAATGAAAAACTGAGGCATTGAAATGTATAAAATCGCCTCAGCTAGACAAATTATACAGACGCATGAAATCGCTTTAGGAAAATTCGTCTTACAATATATCAAAATCGGATTAGTTACACACATTATACTGACTCATGAAATCGCTTTAGGAAAATTCGTCTTACAATATATCAAAATCGGATTAGTTACACACATTATACTGGCGCATTAAATCGCTTCAGGAAAATTCGTCTTACAATATATCAAAATCGGATTAGTTACACACATTATACTGACGCATGAAATCGCTTTAGGAAAATTCGTCTTACAATATATCAAAATCGGATTAGTTACACACATTATACTGACGCATGAAATCGCTTTAGGAAAATTCGTCTTATAATATATCAAAATCGGATTAGTTACACACATTATACAGACGTATGAAAGGCTCCCTCCCTTTAACGTGCAAATGGGACTCTTGATATGACATCGTGCAATAAGGTTGATTATCATAGAAAAGCTGGAATAGACAAAGGTAAGCACCTTGCTCAAAAAATAACAAACAAACAATAAGCAGTTGAACTGTGATTCTATGGACATAAATGTATCACACTTGGTTAATTTTTTTATCCCCAAATTTTTATTCAATCTACATAATGCCATCATTCTACATATAAAACATATATATATATATAAATCAAGCAAATTTTACAAATCCAAAAAAATAGGTTTTCTGGTCGTTAAAATGGTTGAGAAAATTTAAAGGTTGTCTGAGTTGAATTTCTCATCAAAATTTTGTATGAATGGTTTTAACATCATCGAGCGCCAAAGGAAGCTCAACAATTTTGAAGATTAGATTAGAATATAAAAACATTTTACAAATCAACAACACATGAAAAGTCTGCTTTAAAGAATGGAGTAGGATAGTCAGAGCCAAAATCAAAACAAACAACGCAGAAGAGAGAATGGCGTTCAGGAGGGCGCCTCTAATGAGATCAACTACCATGAAGCTACGCAAAGCAAAGGAAAGTATCATGGGACATGTACCTGGTAGGCAAGGTCTGGAAGGTTTGAAGGAGATGTGATGTACTCAGGAGGAAGACTGTACAGCACGTACAGACGAACTTTTTTACCCAATAACGGTATTTCATCTCTATCGATAAACATCACTACTTTAACATCTGAAAAAAAAAACAAAGAAAGAGGTTTGTTGGGATATCGTGGACAGTAGTAGCTAACCTGAAACGTTACTTGTTTCTATTTTTATTTTTACTTGAGATCATATTTAACCTTCATAACCATCTCATAACCTCTGAGTGGTATCTTTTCATCGTAAGGTAAGATATTCTAAACTATGATGCTGTATTGCTATATCTAGGAGGTACGGCTTGCCATTATATAAAAGGAGACCTTCTTGAACCCAACCCTTGGTCTAATATAATTTGAAAAAGAACTTAGGCAATGCTATATTTTCCCCTACTCTACGCCGTTTGACAGTTGCAATGCACGTACTCCAATGTTCACAGACCCATTTTTCGGTGATTATTCGGTTTTGTTTTGACTTTGATAAGATTAGCCTGTCTCCAGCGTCCTCCCACAACATTGATAGAAGTCCATTCTGATTGTATTTGTTCCTAGAAGAGAGGATTATCAATTCTGTGGCCAAAGTGATTCCCTCATCCTTATCTTTATACAATAATTTTTTATACTCTAGAGGGTTTGAAAAAAACCTTGGTAGCCACTATAACTTGTGACATTTAACTTTTATAATTTTCGATCCTATTAACTGTTCGAATCTGAATTTTAGATATTCAATATTTTATATGACTTTTGTTATTACCGAGCCACAAATTGGGCGTTCTGGGGCTTTGATTGTCGTACCTGATGTAACTTTTGCAAGCCTTGATTCTAGAAAACCGGCAGATTCTGCACCTGTTGTCGTTATTAAGTTATATAGCTAGGGAGTAGGAAACATAGTGGGGATAGTTTTCTTACAACTTTAATTATTTATATGTTATTTTGTTTTGTTTTGTTTTAAATAATCTTGCAATGGTCAGAAATAACCCTGCATATAGTGGAAGGATGAAAAGACGTTCGTCGTGTACGTGGATTAACCAGGCAGCGATGGCTCCCCAACCGACATGTCATGGGAAAAAATCAGTTTGGGGAATAAAGATTTTAAATGCCCTCCTCCATCCAAAGTGACTTTCACCTACCCCATCCCTCTTTTGTCGCAAACATAATATGAAGTACAAGAAAATATTAAATGTCTAGAGTTTAATAGGTACCTGTTAATGCGTCTCTTGCATATCCTAAACTAACTTAAAATAGTTAATTGCCTGGGATTAGTTTAGATTTTCGTTATTTACTCTATCCAAAAGCTTCAAAATAAGTCCGCTATACCTTTTCCTTCTCACATGTTTTGAAACATGCGCATATCTTTCCACGACGATATAACCTTAGCCTCTTCATGACTCCCATGTATGGTTAATTTAATTGTAGAGAATTGGCAAAATCAACAAGATCACATGCACACCCATAGCCTGAAATTCAATCTTAATTCAAAGATATATCAACATTTCTCCTGCAGGCTCAAAGACAGAAATCTCTGTCCTTAGCATCTTACTCTTGCATTTTCCTTTGACAAAGAACTGGCCGTCAGGACAGAGACACACATGGCCCTGGTGTGTGTCGCGACACGGCTTGCCCTGACACGGGTTCCCAGCACAGTCGTCTACAGAGCGCTCGCACGAGAGGCCTTCCCAGCCAGGCTTACACACGCAGGTTCCTGAAGCAGGGTTGAAAAAAAATTATCATTCTCAACATCACAGTCATCACCAGCCTTATTATTATAATTTTCGTCACGATCATCTTTATAACCACCACCATCAGCAGCAGCAGAATCATCGTTAAGTCATTTATATTATTTAATCATCAAAACAAGTTGTAATTATTCCTAGTCTGATATGATGCGAATCACACGTGCTAATTATGCGACAAATCTCTCCATTATATGCTGGCCGAGCGATAATCGCTACAGTGCGCTGAATCTTAGATCGTCATCAACATCATCATCTTCATGGTCATCATCATCATCATGTTCATTGCTATAATGCCACCAACATATTTCTTATTATCTCCAAACTGCCCTCATTCATATTATCTGTCTTATCGCCACGATATCGACCTCATTGTCTTTACAGATGTTGTGAATTTTCTTGTCATCATTCGTGTCCTTCTCTTTGTAGCAAATATCATTCTAGCCTTTCCAGCATCTTGTCAACATTATCTTTAAAAAAAAAACATCATTGCCTTCATCACTACCGGATACTTCACAATCACGAGCATCATTACCACTATTGTCGTTCTTATCAACATCGTCATCATCATCACCATCATCATCATCATCATCATCATCATCATCATCATCATCATCATCATCATCATCATCATCATCATATGACTATTTCGTTTCTAGGAGCTAGGCGAAAAATGAGGAACATCTAACCGATCTTTTCTAGAACACCTAGGAACGTCAAAGTTGGCACAAGGTTGTAAACTACCCTAAAGATTGGAGTGGTAATATTATTTTTCACCAAAATAGTACTTTTTCAAAAAATTAAAGGCAAAAATATGTTTACTATTTTCCTAAGAGAAAAAGGCTAATGTGCGAACTATTTCCTGTAAGCACAGATGGGCAGAGATGGCGGGAATGAAACTCAAAGTACGCATACAATATAGACGGCGGCAGGTCTAAAACCGTCTGGAATAGATCTAGATCTAGATATGCATGATATAGTGTAAGATCTAAATAAATAATCTAGAAAGGTTGCTTCGACATAGATTCTAGATCTAGGGCCTTGATATTTACAGCAGCTGGACTCAATCAAAAGGTTAAGATCTACAAGTAGATAAATCTAGCTTCCACTTTTAAGCTTACAAACTTTTTTTAAACTCTCATTATAATGTAGCTTTAAATAACTGCGCGACTAAGAATGTTCGCAAGGCAGTACACTTTTATGCACTTATGAGAAGATTCAAAACTTTTAATGCGTTTAAACGGAGCTTAAAACATATTGGGAAAGTATAAAATAATATTTGTCGATTTTCTTTATTCCAAAATAGTTTAAGTCATTTATGTAAAATTTTGTGTTTAGAATAAAAATTATCGAGATATCTAGATTGTAGGTAATGATGGGTAGGTGGAGTCATATATCTGGATCATTTAAGTAACAGGATAGAAAGCAAGATCATTTTATAAGCCTATTTAATACGCACACGCATTTCAACCCCGTCAAATTGACACCATTGCCCGGCTCGTAGAACGGGGTTTACAGCTTGTAATCATTTATTTAACTAATATCAACAACTTCTACCCCATTGTCCTGTCACCGTTGATTTTATGTCCTCATCACCTTCTTTATTAAAATCAACGTCAAAAAGAATATTATTGGCGAAATGATGTTTTGGCAAACACCGCAGGTTATCCACGGTCTGCTTACAAGATCATCAAGGTTTTGATACTTGGTAGATTTCATTTTTCCCTCGTTTCGGTGAGCACAAGCAGTTAACATCAGCAGTCAAGTAAGATTATCATGGGAACAAACTTCTCACCTATATCAGTGGAGCATGTTGCTGTATTCTTCTTAACACACTGACACTGCCTGGTACAGCCAGGTCCCGCCGTGCCAGCACTACACGCTGGAAACATAAAGCAAACGTCAACCAATGAGGCTGACATTCGTGGGCATGTGTAACCAATATGATCATCATTAGATGATTATGATTTCTTCTTGGATGATATTTTCGCCTTAAATTGTGTTAAAGTGTTAAAGCAGCTTCAGTCTTATTGGTATTGGGATTTTATATTATATAAGCGATGATATCATGTCGACAAGCTTATATTAGATTGCCTAGAGGGATTTTTTACATCAATATATACTAAAAAGGTAGAGATCAGCTGTGCCTATCTTTGTCTCTCTCTTTCTCACTGCCACTCTATCTGTCTGTCTGTCTCTCGCTCGTTCTCTCTTTTTCTCTCTTTCTTTCACTTTCTCACCACTATCGTCTTGCTTTTACAAGATCTATAAGTGGGTATATATATGGATAGTGTAAAAAATACAATGAGTATAAGATTTACTTACGGTAGCACGTCCCATTTCTGGTCTTTTGGATGTATCCGCTTTGACATACGCATATGTATGAGCCAAATACGTTCTTGCAGTATTGGAACTTGTTTGGACACAAACTGGATCATTTGTAAAAGTACAGAGAGAATACAGCTTCGTAAAACGTTACAGAGTCATAATTTTTATTACTTTCGTGCAAATGCTGACCCCATCGAACAGTGATAGGTTAAACTTTGTCACACCAAAAAATTATTATTTGACTAGGAAGATGATTAAAGTTTTGAATTTCAAAAATATGAAATTTTCTATTTTAAAAAGCCACCAGGTAAAACAGGAAAATTTGAATTCAATAACCTTTGCAGTCTTGATCTAAATCGGTAAGTTTCGACATTTCAAAATTCGTTCTTCATTATTTTAAAGCTTGAACACTCTTAAATAAGAATTAACTGAAAACAATACTTATAATCTAGGTGCTCTTAGAGAGTTAAACATATATTTTAGACTTAGAATAAGCTCTGGAGATGGATGTAAAACGTATGAAATTAAAAAAAAGGTTCTCTTACAATAGTATCAAAACATAGAACCTTTCTAAGCTGATATGATGAAAGTTGATCTATGTGTTTCCTAAAGGACAGTATTTTTTCAAAATTTGATAGGATCCATGCGCTCTGAGTTTATGCGGGACCAACCGTTCACTTTCAAACGCCGTGCATTCATCGACGTCACGTGCACACTGGAAGCCAGTATAGCCCGAGTTACAGCGACACTTTCCAGTGACAGGGTGGCAAGAAGCGCCACCTCTAGTGTGGCAATGGCATGTTTTCAAACATCCGGCGCCATACCGCATGTGTGGACATGTCTGCTGTGTGGAAGCTGTGCAGGAGGAGGGCAAGTCTGCGTGAGACTGGTTGATAATTGTGCTAAAGCCTGTTCTACATTATGTGAGTTAAAAGCAACAAACAGCAGACCTTAGAATTTGGATGTGGCTTTATCATTATATCACAAAAACGTAGTTAGAAGCATAACATCGATTTGGTTGAGTTTCATCTGTGGAACATATGAAAATGACAATCTCGTTGACATGCAGACGGCGTGCCTTTTTTAATGTTATATATTCGTCTCGGTAGACAATCTCAAGATTATTTTGTCACGGAGCACACCCAACAAGGTGTTTTGATGAAGGTTATTATAAGATTAAGAAACCGCCAGGAATGAGAAAATATAAGAAAACCTACCCTGTCCCTGAACGAGGTCCAAGTTGAGAAGAACAAAAGCCAGAGTGAAGGACGTTCTGTTAAAAAGAAGTGATGGACATGGACGAATTTTACAAAGCCAAAATCATATGATATGGCAAATCTTAAATTTCTCTAGGAAAAACAAAATTTGTTGAACAGTCGATGAAATCAGTAAAAACAAACAGCTCCTAGAGGGTATCTCCTACAAAGAAATTCGTGGTATCCTTAAAACCATGGCTAGTCTTGCCGTCTGCAAAATTTAATATCCTCCTGTTCTTTCACATCCATCAGGTAGGGATTTTTGGAAGTTAGGCTTCTTTTGCAAACGTCTCGTAATGAACATTTTCAATTCCGCCCAGTTCAAGGTTTTCATCTCTCGGTCTACTTTGGGTGATCAAAATAAACATTAAGGAATGGATAAATCTGTCGAGAATAACCGGTAAAAGGATGTGCTAGGGCATTGAATTGTATCCCTTGTTCTAATAACTCCCAATTATTGCCCTTTAAATATGCAACTGATTCGAATTTCAAATTCATCCTTTGTTTTGCACAGTACGTTTTACCCAATAAAAACTTTATTTAAGTTTGAACGATTCTACAAGTGTCCACTTGAAAGAAAACTCATGGTAATTATGACTTGACTACTTAACGATTTTTAGTTGTTGAAAATTGACCAAAGTAAGCTAAAAGAAAGGCATCATCTAAGTTCTATATTTTTCTTTCAATGTTATATATAAAATGCCATTTAAGTTGATAACTTGATGTAACAGGAAGATCATAAAGAAGATATCGTTATCTTAATGGATGGTTTGAGCGAATAATCAAAAGAACATGAACCTGTCACAATTTTGCTTTTACAATGTAATAACGCGCCGACAGAACTATGGATGAGATGGCAGAAGACCTTCTTTTCAGATTCATGAGATATGAAGAAGTGGGAAGATAAAATTCTATTAATCCTTAGTCTCCAATTTTTAAAAAAAAATGATTTAGATGTCTAGATGTCTAGAAAGATTGTTATAGAAATAGTAAGACCTTTTGTTCACAAAGGTATCGTGGTCTTTTGATTAAGATCTGAATTCAGGCTCTGCGACAACTAGTCTATAGAGGGTGATAGGAGCAAAATAAATAGGAACCTTACATCGCATGCTGTGCCAAATGCATTGTAACGTTGGTTTGGAAATTATTTAGCGTTTATCAGCACAGCCCATTAATAATTATAATCTATCAAGGTCTCTTTGCTTTCTTTTGGTTACCTTTTCATATTTGTGTCACAGTTTCTAAAGATGTAGATGTAGATCTAAATCTATCCATATAGTTTTGGGATAATTATCAACGCTCCTATCTTTGTAAACAGAAAAAAAACCCAAAAAGGGTTGCAAAGTAGCTCAAAGTAAGATTTAGACTGCTTTTTAAGTTTGTAGCAACATTAAAGCACTAGGGCTACAATCTGGATCTTTAGCCTTTTGATATAAACTTTTAATGCGTCCAAATATAATACTATATCTAGTAAGTTGTAGAAAGTAGAGGAGAAGAAATGTTTTTTTGTTTAGAAGCCGCTCTTTTTGTCCTTTTTTGTGCGTCTCTTTCAACATTACTAAATTTTTTTTCGGATTTTCCAAAGGTTCTGCGATTGATTAAAAAAAGATAGTTTATTTAAGGTTTTAAAGTTACTAAGTGACTACCATGGTAAGCGTTTATCTAAGAATGGTGATTTTGAATTGAAGATTGAGTCTAGGTGTGCAATGTCATGGTTTGTCTAGATTCTGTTTCCTGCACACAGTATAAGAGTCGGAAAGAAAATTAGGGCAAGTTAGAC
This sequence comes from Elysia crispata, assembly GCA_033675545.1. Lineage (NCBI taxonomy): Eukaryota > Metazoa > Mollusca > Gastropoda > Plakobranchidae > Elysia > Elysia crispata. Next base: position 792,681 of record JAWDGP010000459.1, read on the forward strand.
AATTTTGAAATTCGTATTTCATCATGAATTATAAAAGGTTAAAGCTGTAGGTAGAGCTCTAAATCGTTAAAAAGAGGCTTTGGGCTCTATATAAATCTTATTTATTATTGTTCTACGGATCTGCCTCCTGTGTTTCTCACCAGTCTCATCATAATTATACATTTCACCTTTCCTCATGAAAACTATTTATTTGTTTCTGGAAAAAAATTGAATTAAACGATTTACAAAGACCAGTTGGCGTCAAACTGTGAGTTAAGCAAATTATATGCGCAATATTTTCTTGTATAGATCTTAGGGGCGATGTTTGCTAGCTTGACCACCTGCCTCTCCTGAATCACTGTTCAGATATATAATTATCACTTGAGCTTAATCGATCACTGATACGTGTTAGGTCTTACTCCTGAAAGCTTGTGGACGCACCTGAGCTTGCCATGCCTCGGGCGTCACACCATGTTTAGGCAGCTTGCATGATCCGGTGGCATTATGATATTTTTTCCGTTTTTTTTTTTCCTTGCAAATTTATGACTTTGCAGCGCAGAGGTTAGTTCACCCATTTTTTTTTTTTTTTGGTTGTTTTATTTTATTTCTGTTGTTCATGAAACTCGCGTAATGGTCTTGCATTTACATACTAATCCTGAGGTTTGTAAAGAGTTTATATGATGAGTTTAATCACACTGTTGAGGAACGAGTTTTGAGTTCTCAGTGGACGGGCCCTATCAGTACAAAGAACTTTTTTTTTTCAATTGCCCGGTTAAACTTTTTTGGTTCCTTACCAAATAAAACAAAAAAACGGAAAGCAAACAAAAACAACCTTTCACTGACTTTTCCTAGTCAACAACAATTAGAACACAAAAACTTGACAGTCAACAACAATTAGAACACAAAAACTTGACAGTCAACAACAATTAGAACACAAAAACAAAGAAACAACAGCAGCAATAACAGTAATAAGGACAATTAAATCAACAGCATGTGCCAGATTATTGCGTAAATGCAGTATTTATTTTGGGGTCCCTACCTCTATCAAAAATAGGTAGAGACAGGCGCTATACATTACAATAAAAGAATGGATAAAACTGAATAAATAGCGGTTGAAATCTAGTATATTAGATTTTGATCAAGTAAGTGGAAGAACATTTCTAACACATGTTTACCTCCAGGAATGCGTAGCTTTCGGCCATGTTGTTTTCATGCTGGACGCGTTTCAATATTTCCTTTACGCAAACCTCAGACATGCCTCAGGCGGGTGGAGCTGGAGATGATGCAAATGTTAACGTTCCTTTAGTCGCTTTCAGCACGCTTTACTAGGATCAGTCTGTGTAATTAGGAGAAGAGAGAGAGGTAGACAGAGAGGAAGTGAAATGCGTAAGAGATACAGAGAGAATTAAAGAAATGAGCGAGATAGAAAGTGATGAGAGAGAGTGAGAAAGAGAGAGGCAGAGGCGAAGAGAGAGAGAGAGAGAGAGAGAGAGAGAGAGAGAGAGAGAGAGAGAGAGAGAGAGAGAGAGAGAGAGAGAGGCAAAGGCGAAGAGAGAGAGAGAGAGAGAGAAAGAGAGGCAAAGGCGAAGAGAGAGAGAGAGAGAGAGAGAGAGAGAGAGGCAAAGGCGAAGAGAGAGAGAGAGAGAGAGAGAGAGGCAAAGGCGAAAAGAGAGAGAGAGAGAGAGAGAGAGGCAAAGGCGAAGAGAGAGAGAGAGAGAGAGAGAGAGAGAGAGAGGCAAAGGCGAAGAGAGAGAGTGAAGAGAAGAGAAGAGAGAGATAGATAGGTAGATAGATAGATAGAGAGAGAAAGAGATAGAGACAGAGAGGGAGAAAGAGAGGAAAGAGATAGACAAAGCGAAGGAGACAAAAAGAGCGAGAGGCAGAGAATGGCAGAAAATAATGACAGGGAAGGGAAGTAGAAAGAGAAAAGGAGAGAATGGAGTGGGATAGACAGATACGGAGAGTTAGGGGATAATGGAAAAAAAAGGAAAAAGGTGAAATAGGAAAAAAAGGAAGAGAGATAGAAAGAAAAGGAGAGAGGGGAGATAAACAAAGAAAAATTGAGATTAATAGAAGTAGATGAAGAGAGGGGAGAGATAGGTAAGAGGAGAAAAGAAAATGATAGATAGATAGATAGATAGATAAAAGATAGGAGATGGGAGATAGGGAGGAATCGAGGGTGAGTGGGATACGCAGGGAGAAAGAAAAAGGAGGCGAGAAAGATTAGATTAAGAATAAAGAATAAAGACAGGTAGATAGAGAGAGAGGAGAGTGAGATTTAGGGGAGATTACGCGCAAGAGAGAGGGAGACGGAGAGGCAGAGAGAAAGAGAGAGAGAGAGAGAATGATGTTCGACTAAGGTTACTCCAAGGTCAATTGATATATGATCTAGTAGTTTGTCAATCTGCGAAAGTGTCTCATTAAGTGCTAGGCATATCTCTCGAAATCTTCTTTTAGTTATTATGCTGTATACATTTTGGTAAAGGAGAAACATACTAGTTTTGAAAAGTAAAGAAAAATAACAATTTTAGAATAAGATTTTGCGAACAGACTTACAGAGAAGGTTCTCAAAATTGATCTGAAAATGTGAGTATACATGCAAATGAAGCTACACTTTTTCATACTTGAATGTTAATTTTACTGTTTTGTAATGATTTTTAAAACGTTGTGGATAGCTTGGAAAAAGAAAGAATTGTTTAAAGCAAGGCATCATGCATATACAGTCGGTGTCCATTTGTTAATTGAATGAGTATTTTTATAAAAAATAAAAAGGTGAAAAAAGTAGTGGCTGAATCTATGATAAAAGCACTCATAATTCTAGACTAAAGATTTCTATTGTAACATGTAGCGGAATATAATAACCTCGGTCATGCGGACGACATTTTCATCTCGCTCCAAAAGCAACCGTCAAGGGTAGAGCTTCTTTCTTTTTTAATTTTTTTTTTTATAATGCTGTTGCATTTATTTTAATTTACTTGTGTAAATTAAGTTTTCAACTTTGATCCAATGGTACACATACAAAATCTCTTGTAATCGAACGTAGAAGCCTCTATTGCTATGAATCACATTAAGTCGTTACTTTGATTAGCATTTATTTCATTTTTATTTAAACAATAAACCCGACTAAAATCAAAAGTATGATTGAGATCGTTAGATAACTGCCTGCAAGTGATAGTATTTTACATATTTTACTGAAAAAATAGCTCCTCTTTATAAATTTAATATGATTGCTCTATATGCCTCAGCTTATGTAGGGAGAAACTGATCACAAAATAATCCATTCTCTTCTATGCCAACTCCAAACAATATTATATACTCCTTGTCTTCGTGATACAAAACGTTTCCTCTTTATTCTCACTCTTTCCATTTACATGCCAGTAAGCCTCTCAAGGTTCAAGTCTAGCGTTATATAGGTCTAAGTGCATTGTCTTTTTTCTCTTCTTTTCCTTGGTCTGTTTATCTTCCTACTTTCTTCTCTCTAAATTATACATTTATCTCCTCTAAGCCATAACTTTACACACGCTGTCTCTCTCTCTCTCTCTCTCTCTCTCTCTCTCTCTCTCTCTCTCTCTCTCTCTGTCTCTCTGTCTCTCTCTGTCTCTGTCTCTGTCTCTTTTTCTCTCTCTCTCTATCCATCTAACTATCTATCTATCTCTCTCTCTCTCTCTCTCTCTCTCTCTCTCTCTCTCTCTCTCTCTCTCTCTCTCTCTCTCTCTCTCTCTCTCTCTCTCTCTTATTCAATCTGCTTAAGAAACTAGCACTTCCTTTTTTTCAGCTTTTTTTCATTGATTGCCTGTCCATGAAGGGATTTAAAAATGTTTTGAACTACATCTAACTGCCAGTTTCCAACCTAGAAAAGCATATGACGTATAAATAAGAAATATTTTTTTTCTCTACAGGTGTCATCTTAGGAAGATTCTGTAAAACAAGAAAAACGCACATATTAAGAAAAAACATACCATAAATATAAATAACGCCTTAAGGTTTAAAATGAACCAAAGTAGGAGCAAGTATACTAAAACTGATTAACTTTTACTGTAAAACAATCCTCCAGGAACAAAGAAGCAGAGAGTTTAATTGAAGAGAATCTCCACAGATTTCATAAGGATAAAACCATTCGGAATAGTTTATCACTTGATTTCGTAAAGTGTAAATATGTGCAAGCTGAAACTATAAGTCCTGCTCCAGTAAGAGGGGTTAACGATTATATTTCGGAGTCGCGCAACTAACCAAACTCAAGTAACTTTGTCACATATTACGTACAAGAAGCAGCAAGAACCTCTTTCGCTTGCTTCTGACCCTATTTCATTTTGACTATTATCTCAAGCACGAACGATACATTGATAATAGTGCAATTTTTTTACAGTTGATTTGCTTCACTCAAAGAATTTAAAACTTCTCATTAAAGAATTTTTAAAACTAGAAGAGGATACAATATGGATTCGATACAACATAATTTGCAAAATGAAAAACATAATTTTTACCAGCATCATTGCAGCAGCAACAGCTGTGATGACAACCTCATCATCGTTAAACACCGCTACAAACAGCAGCAACTCGACAAACGTTGCCGCTGCTGTGCTCTTCACTTACTGGCTCAACAGCATCATTTTGGAGAGATAGAGGTATCTGGAAGGGGCAGACATCGACGCCTACAATCAGTGCCCATAGTGATGAGTCTGCTGCTGAGTCCTCTGCTTCTGGCTATTTCTCTCCCAGGAGCGTCGGACAGCGGCAGGCTAATAGAGCCCACGATGAGATCTTCGTTATGGCGGTTTGATTCCGAAGCTCCCATTAATTACAACGAACAGGAATTGAACTGTGGAGGCATACAGGTACGACGCAAAATCATACTGAGATGAAGAACGGGGCAAAGAGTCAGAGATTGAAAGAGAGGAGGATATTGGAAAAGAAGGGACAGGGTTTAAAGAAAATGCTGACGCAGAAAGAAGCAGAGAAAAAGACGAGTAAGATGCAGAGAGAAGTTAAGAGAAAGGCAGGCGAGTAAGATACATAGAGACAGAAAGAGAGAATAGAAAGAGAGAGAGAGAGAGAGAGAGAGAGAGAGAGAGAGAGAGAGAGAGAGAGAGAGACATAGACATACAGACAGAGAGAGACAGACAACAGAAGTATGAGATGTAAAAACTTGAGATTGTGAAAGAGATGAATAAGTAAGGAAACCAAAGTAAATTGTGTTACTCCACGAGCATTTAGTTGAGACTTAAAAAGTTGTAAAACTTGAGTGCCAGTTAGTTATCAGTTTTAAAAGGATTTTGAGCCAGCTTTGAAGTTTTGTTAAATTTAAATATCTGTATGTGAAATATCAAGGCCAGACATTTCAGCTTTATGACTAAAAGAGGGAACAATTACGAGAAAAGCTAAACTCTGTTGCTCGCCTTAAGAAGGATTATCAGTTTAAAGAATTTACCATTTAGAACAAAGTAAGATTAAATTTTAGTGTTTCAGCGTAAGGTCGAAACCAAGCCTGTGAATTTAAATCATTGTAGACTACCACTTAGCAACATACCTTCGCCATAAATAGAATAATTATGAGTAGTCTTTTCATTCTTCTCGAATATTTTTTTAGATAGTATATGACCTTATCTCATGTCATCGACCCATCTGCAGTTTTCTTCTTCATTTTAGGATCCGATTACATAATCATAACTATAAAAAAAGGTTTATTTTTATGTGCTCCACCCTCAGATTCAATACGGTATAAACGCTGGCCTTTGTGGCGTCTGCGGTGACCCTTACTCTGGGCCGCGAGATAACGAAGATGGCGGTCTGTACGCTTCCGGTGCCATCGTCAGGAGATACAGAAGTGGAAGTCGGGTTACTATGGTAGCAGACGTCATAGTGCCAAAGGGAGGCTTCTTCGGGGTGAAGCTGTGCCTAAGAGACCACCTGAATACACTTGTTACCCAAGCGTGTTTGGACTCTTTCACTTTAAAGGTAAACTACATTCTGGTGTTCATATTTTTGTTCCAGGGGTTTGATACTTGGCTGTTCACTACTTCATCTTTTAATTCGTTTTATTCGTAAGCAAAATTATATTTTCTATAAACTAATTTGCTTTTTCACGAGGAAAAGAAACTTTTAGAGATATTTGTATGAAGCAGCTCCTAGAGCTACCACTCCTACAAAGACTACGGTATGTGTTACAATGTCTCTACAAGTCCTGGTATAAAAAAATAACAAGGTTGAGGGTCCTGGTGTTGTCCTGATTGTTACACGTTTCATTTTCTGGATATTTCATAAAATTTATACAAATTATGGAGTTTGAATAGTGCTTAAACTTGGACTTATTATCAGGTAAACAAATATCACTTTTATTTGCAAAAATTAAAAAAAAAAAAAAAAAAAAAAAAAAAAAAAAAAAAGCGAAAAGATACACCCGCACAGGTAAATTAATTAGGGAGAATTGTGTTAAATTAATAGTTTCTTAATTCTATGCCCAGTTTTGCTTTTCAGCCTTTGAAAATTAATTTTACTATAAAAAGATGTATGGCAAAGAGGTCGCGAGTTGATTCATGGGATCAGTACACACCAGCAATCAGTTCTTTCGTTAACTTTGTGATATTTTTTACATGAGCGGGAAAAAACGTATGTCAAAGCGAACCGGCTGGAAACTTATCTTTAACTTCCAAATAGTATTATGCTTACTGCTCTTACTATTAAAATTGCTACTTAGATTTTATCAGTTATTTAGTTTATTATAATTGTCCAGGTAGAAAATTTTTCATGGCACAATACAGCATTGTGCCAGTACCTTTTTTTTTTTTTTAGCAAAATTAGGTAATTTAATTAAGTAAGCAGGAAGTACATTGCAAAGAAGATCACAATTTCATCCATATTTTTCCTTAACAACCTGAGTGCAGCTCGCGAACGGGCGAGGGAGGCGATTAAAGGTTGGCAATAATCCCCGACAGGCGAGCGGTCTGTACAAGTTGGAGGTCCAGCTACCGCAGAGAATCACGTGTGCTCATTGCGTCATCCAGTGGCGATACGTGACAGGTGTGTTATCAGTTGGATTTATTAAATGGTGGGTAGTGACCATCAGGGAGTTAGTCAAACATATCCGATGTCACTACAACACGGGAAAATGATCAGTCAAACTTACCTAGTTGCGATCCGTCACAGATCATAATGGCGATGCATGACAAGTAATTGATCGGTTTGAGCTCATGTAGAATTTACTCGTGACTTGTAAGTGGTCATTTATAAATGTGCATTGGGCATGCATGACAACTAAATAGGTGAACTTCTCTAGCCATGCTTAGTAACTGGTAAGTGGTCCGTCAAACATATCCACTGAGAATAAGCAGACATCTGATGCTGGATTAGGTTCATTCGTAACAAATAACAAACTCGTGGAGCTCATTGGGTGGTAATATTTGACAGGTAAATGATTCTCAAAACGAATCCATTTAGGAGCGTTACAGGTATGTTATAACTTATCACTTATCCAGCGGATCAAGGTCACACATAAATGACCAGTGCTGCTTACAAAGTTAGGTAATCTGAAAGGTAAATGATCACTTCAGCCGGTACAGTCTAGAAATGTCGACAGGCAAATGATTTTCTTAGCTCATTCACCGGGGTAAGAAATCAGAGAAATGACTGAAGAAATTTATCCAGTGGGGTGATTTGAAGAGACTGGGAGTTGGCAAGAGGATGGACTTAAGGGGTGAGGGGCTTATATTATTGGGCAATATTTTAGAAATATGATATCAGGGGGGTAACGTTAAATGTAAATGACTACGGGGATTTATCCAGCAGATCATTGTGAAAGATAAATGTTCAGCGGAACTTATCTCGTGGAGTAACTTCACAGCTGAATGGCCAACTATGCTGTCAAAGCAGTTTAATGGAATAGATAACGATCAGTGGCGCTCAACAAGTATATAAAGGTAACAGTTAAATTTTACTTACACATTGCTATATATGATTTATAATGATCAGAGCAGATTTTCCTAAGGAGCTACATGTACCTGCATTGGTAAGTCACCAGCGGTATTTCTTCAGTGAGCTAACCTGACAGGCGAATGATTAGTGTTACTCATCATTGTAGAAGGGTACATGCATAGGTAAGTCACCAGCGGTCTTTCTTCAGTGAGATAACCTGATAAGCAAATTGGATCATGTTGTTCATGTAGTAATGTACTTGCACAGGTAAGTTACCAGGGGTAATTCTTCAGTGAGGTAACATGACAAGGAAATGATTAGTGTTGCTCATGTAGTAGCGTACCTGCACAGGTAAGTCACCAGGGGTATTTATCCGGTAGGGTAATTTGACAAGTAAATATCAGGTGTGATTTTCCAACGGCGTCTCGTGGCATGTAAATGTGGAAAGGAAGTTATTCAATGCATGCTAACAGAGATATGACTACTTGACCCTTTAGCTACGGGATAGCATGAAAAATAATTAAGCCAGTAGAGCTTATCCATAGGGGCATGATAGCAGAAAATTTGCATCCTCATTTTTCATTTCAATTTTTCTTTAATACTTTATCCCTTCAAAGACCAACCGATTAAAAATATAGTTGCCAACACTACTGACGTAAAAAGCCGGTACAAAGAAACGTTTATGTCTGAAAACTGTTCTGAACACTTAAAAATATTTATTTTGGTTTATTTGCCGCTTGATATCTGCAAAAATTAACTGAATAACAGAAAGATAACCATTTTTATTTAAAATTTTTTTATTCTTGAAACTATGGTATACCAACTGGATCCTACCAGAACATAAAAAAGGTGTAAAATCAAATTCAAATAGGATAAGTGAATCAAACATTACTAGTCAATCTTTCACTTCAGGCGCTACAGATATATATTTAATTAATCTGGTCTCCTTGTGCCAGCTCCGACTAGCCCGGGCTCAGGTTACAGGATCAGCGCTACTGGCGAGACCTGCTCAGACTGTCCAGGCCCACGGGAGGAGTTCCGCGACTGTGCTGACGTCACTATTGGTTACTATGGAGACCAAGAGGCGTCTCCAGGGCAACCTAATGATCTGACGCAAGGTCTGCTGAGCCACAAGGTTCAGGTGAGAGCTTAGCTTTCATGTAGATTTAACAATATTAGAGATCTTGCGCTGGATAAAATAATGTAGATCAGTTGGCAAGACGCTTCTTGTTGCATAAATATACTTGGTTTAACCCGTATTTGCGATGAAGTGGTAGAGTTCAGTCTATAACAACTAGAAATAACTGCAGCCTGGAAAAAAAGCACTTGTTGACTAGAGTGGTTAGAAAAATACTAAACTCTTACAACAATGTCAACAGCCACAGGCAACAAAAATAACTTAAAATATCTTTTCTCTCTCTCTCTCTCTCTCTCTCTCTCTCTCTCTCTCTCTCTCTCTCTCTCTCTCTCTCTCTCTTTCTATCATTTCATCCTTTAAGATAGTGATAGTTTACTCATCTATGTTGTATTTTGTCCGATTAGGAAATAATTATTAAGATTCTGACATAAAGTTGTTGTTTTTTTTCCTCGCCAGACCTATATATTTGGCACCGGTGTAGACCCAACTGTGGTGAACAGCGAGAGGGAAAAATTCCGTTTTGCTTCCACAGATGACTTCTCTGACGATGGCAGTGATGGCGGTGACTCTAGCGGGTCTGACGAGTCTGTTATCAGCCTGGAAGATTTTCCGAGAAGTCTCAGCGGTTGCCCTAAAAAATTCAAGAGGAGATTCTGGTTTTGGTTACGCTACATTCAACCTCGGTGGCGAGGGACGAGGTGACCAGCCTCTGGAAAGTCTTAGACAACAGTTTAACCGCAACAGTAGACGAAACTCGCCCTATGCTTCCCGGCAACATGGTGAAAGTGACGAAAATAGCAGTGAGGAGAATAGCAGTGACGACGATGACGATCCTCCCCGTAGGCTTCCAGGGTTCGAACAGGACATCAACGAAATTCGTAACTTTGCTATTAACCAAAACTATAACAGACACAATGGTTCTGATCGCGACTTCACGCCTGAACTGAGTGGAGCCTTGCCTGGAGACAGTTTAGACCCATATACAACGGGTCTCTTCAGTGCAAACTTTGAGATCCTAGAAACACTTGGGGACAATAGTTTCAGCAGAAGGCATGAATTGGAGCCAATGTATCTACGTGGCAGATCAAATTTAGGTGACAGTTATCTAGAACCACTTGCAATCCAGGCTGAATTGCTGCGAGAAAAGCTTGCAAGGGTTGGGTTATTCTCTGCAGGATCACGCGGTGGTCAAGCTGTGCTGCCAGGCTCCTCGATCCTCCAGGATCTAACGTCACGCCTGACACCGGAACAGCAGCAGCATATACTTCAACTTCAGCAACGTTTGTTTGGAGGTCAGCAACTTCCAGGACAACTATTTTCTTCGAACTTTTCCTCACCCCTCGAGTCACTATCTCCTATAGAATATGTTCTACCTTTCGGATCACTTCGTCCGCTTGACTCATTTCCTTCATTAGATTCTTTGCCATTTCAAGGATCTTTTCCTTCACTAGGGTCTCTTCCTACCCAAGGGCCAATTTCTCCTTTAGATTCACATTCGCCATAAGGCTCATTTTCCCTCCTTTGGAGTCAATGCCAGCCCTAGCTGCACCTCCTAGCCAGCTTGGGTCAGCTCAATCCTCTTTTTCTCCCAACCCGAGATCTGACCTTTTCCGTTGGCTTCCTAGTTCTGCCCATGACATGTCAGCCATGGGAGACAACTTTCACTTCCTAAACGCTCATGCTGCCAATCAGTATCTTTCACGTTATGCCGAGGCAGCCCGCGCCCAGCCATCCCTCCTCTGTGCTAGAGCGGAACTTCTTGTTTGCATGGCAACACCCATCTATCGCCAGACGATTCCCGGCGCTGATGCCATCTGCACCAACTCGTGTAGGCTTGGTGAGGCCTGTGGACCTGAGTACTGCGCTTGCGCGTGTCAGCAGACACTGCAGTGTCTTCACCAGAGCAGCCTTAATAATGGAGGTCATCAGAGGATCTTCACAAGCGCCTGGACACCCGCCACGAGAAAGTCGAATGAAGATGCATGGTGTACTGCTCAGTGTAACAGTGGCGCGTGCCCCAACGATGAATGCGTCTGCATGTAGTTTGACCGTTTATCTTCTATTTGCCTATCTTTCTCAATATTTCTGTCTCATTTTCTTGTCTCTCTCACTAACTGCTGGTCTCTTCACTCCATCTATTCTATACCCCTGCCTCTTCTTTCTTTCTCTCTCTCTCTCTCTCTCTCTCTCTCTCTCTCTCTCTCTCTCTCTCTCTCTCTCCCTCTATCTATCGATCGTTCTTTCTCTCTCTCTCTCTCTCTCTCTCTCACTCTCTCTGTGACTCTTATTATAGGACTCTTTCTGTTGATGCTACTGCTCTGAAGATGTTTTCAGTTTCTGAATTGTCTTTTTTTGCGATTGACTTTCTGAAAATGAGGCTGCAACCCAAATGATATTGTCGGTATCTTTGAAGCTTATGAGTGGAATCTCCGATGTTTACGAGGTTTAATGAGTTATGACAAATCATTGAGCTGTTTTTGGACAAGGTCGTTGTTTTTTGACTGTTTCTTTAGATTCTCAGGCTTTGGCTCTAAGTATTCTCCACGGACATCTTGTGTAAGATCTGACAAATCTCTTAATTACAACTGGCCTTTTAGTTTAATGAAAGAGCAATATTACTTCAACTTAGGTGAGAAAAATAAAATCAAGATTACTAAATATTGGTTTTTGCGTTTTAATCAGAGTATTTTGCTTTCGCATAGTAAGGCGTTTTGTTTCTTATCAATCTTACATATTCCGTTGTTATTTTTGTTTTTTAGAGATAACTGTCTTAGGTTGAAGGTAGACATTATAAAGGCCTAAAGAGGTTAAAAAATATTTAAAATAGGCGGTTGTACGATTTGTCTAGGTTCACATGCCATTTGCGTGGGAGACGCATAAAGAAAATACAAGAAACGCGTCTGTGGCGATCCGTGACAACACTGCTATTGAGATTTCTTGACTGACATCAGTAGAGTCTCTTTCTCTCTCTCTCTCTCTCTCTCTCTCTCTCTCTCTCTCTCTCTCTCTCTCTCTCTCTCTCTCTCTATCTCTATCTCTCTGTGTCTCTCTGTATCTCTCTGTCTTTCTGTCTCTCTGTCCCTCTCTGTCTCTCTGTCTCTGTATTTCTCTCTCTCTCTCTCTCTCTCTCTCTCTCTCTCTCTGCGTGTCTCTGCCTCAAATGAAAGTGAATTTGGATAATTAAATTTATAAAATGCGCTGAATTTGAGTTTACAAGTGATATCGTATATTTTTTTTTTAATTTCGTCAGTAACTCCAGACTTTTTACTACATGAGGAGAAGAGAGTGAAAGAATTGAGAGAAACAGGCAGACAGACAGACAGACAGACATGCAGACAGATAGACAGAAAGACCTACAGGATCTCATAAACAATGGTGATTTTGTGGCTAGACGGAGACTAAATGAATTGGTTTTGTTGCTAAGGCTGGACGGGGAATTTCCAGGTTCTTCTTTCTATATTTCCGGTACTTAGAAGTTATTCTACTGTGTAAACAAATTAATTAGAACATGACTTGGAAAGACTTTTTTTCCTTGCGTTTTCGTCAGCAATGGACGTAGATCTAGATTTAGGCTAGGACGTGACATATGGGAAAGCCCTTTACAGAACTTTATAGAAATTTAGATTTATGCAGGGTTTTGAGTGTATTTTTATTTAGTAAGTATATTCGACTTTGCAAGTGCGAACTGTATGAAAGTTCAGCTCCTGTTTTTTGTTTTAAGTGTAGAACAAGGTACATAAATTCATTATCTATGAACTAGGCCTGCGTATCCTTTTTATATTAATTTGGTCTACGAATGTCATAAAATCAAGGCGCATAACTCTCGCCGTCCTTTTCTAGGAACATTATTGGTGATCCAAAAAGAAGGGGAATGAGAATTTTTCAAAAGGACATAAGACCATGAAAACAAAACCCCAGCGCTGGGCAAATATACCATGCTGCAAGGAAGATACTGGTAGTTAAAAAAGTTGCTGAAAACAGCATTCACGTGAATTAGTCAAATTGGTGGTCTTCACATCTGCAGATTTCTTAAGTCTTGGAAATTCAAAGATAAAAAACGAATCAAAATGTATGTTTGTCTCTCTCGAAGCAAGAAAATTTCCTCTGCTTTACTCCCGAATCTCCAACTAATCTCTATTAATGTTAGCATCTTGAAACGCCCTTAAAATAGACATATGTTCGATGGAGAAAAAAAAAAAAGAAATCAAACTTACCAATTCTCAGGAGATTGTATTAAAAAATAAAAACCGCAGATAGCCTCCAAGATTATGAAAAGGAAAGCGCATTATTTCGGTCCATCAGAGGTCACGGCAGTTTACAAAGAGAATTGTGGAAGCAAAACTGGGTGGTTAACGTGATTGTGGGAGAAGACAAAAAGAAAGCTGATTGGATGAGTGGGAGCAATGACCTCCAACCTCACATGTGGCACGGAACGAAGCTAATGATGCTAACGCCCTTGACAAAATATTCCTTTATAATCCTATAGTGGAGCGATTGAAACTCTCTCGAAACGTAAGTCATAGTGGGACAGTCACTCGATTCCTTTAATATCTTTTTTTCCTTTTGAAAACACGTCTGAGATTATGTTGTATATTCTTAATTTTCCACGCTGTAATGATAATTTACAATCTTCGTGAACAAAGAAAAATGTGAAAGGCCGCGTAAATATGTAAGTTTGTTATTTTTAACGATGTAGAGAAGATGTATGTTTTTAAAAAAAGTCATTGTAAAAATTAAAATGCAAAAAATTTAATAGCTTTGCATCATGAAGGGCCAACATCTGGGCTATTTGCTGCTATTTTTGAAGAAGCGTCTTGGATCATGTTGTCTATTCTCGATTTTTTTCCACGCTGTAATGACAAGCCACGATCATCGTATAGAAAAATAAATATTTTTAAAAGTGTGAAAGAACGCTCCGATAATAAACTTGTCATTTTTAACGCAGCACAGTCGATGCATATTTTTAACAAAGTCATGGTAGTAAATGCACACAATTTAATTAGTTTAGCAACATAAAGGGTCAAAATCTATGCTAACTGCTGTTCTTTAAAATGATATTCACTGATTACTTATCTACTATCTTTCAGTGTTTGGATTTCTTGTATAAGCGCTAGTGTTAGATAAGAACATGTTTCTCTCTGTTCTATTTGACATTTGTGAATCGTTGAGTGTCGTCGATTTCTGGGCAAAATGAGCGTAGCTTTATAACTTTTTGAAGGGATCAAAGGAAGTAGAACGTCATTATAAAATAGCTTATGTTCTCTCTCCTGTAACCTTAAGTAAATCTTCACCAAATGCTTACTTTCACTCATCGTCAGGACTCAGTAATATGAATTAAAGCATGGCAAAACACAATAAAAATCTTTAAACTTATAAAAATCATAAACTTGTCACCAAAACTAGGTTTTCTTATAAAGACACTCATTTATCACATCTATATAAATCCTTATCCTGAAAGTAGGATTCTTAGTTATTTACTTCCAATTTATTTATTCTTCTAAAACTTAAAAAAAATAGTTTGGCCAAAAAATAAATACTTTTCCATTATTCTCAGAGTAGTATTATAATGTGAACTAGACTGCCTTTTTATTTTTTATTTTTTTTGTTCTTTTTTACTTATTAGAAAACTAGAAATTATAAATTTCATTCGCGAGATTTGGAACTTCCTATTCCCTTTTGGACACAATTCCGAAGATGTGAATGTCGACGTGGCGCGTCATTGTAAGCCTGTGATTGTTGTCAGGTTGAAATGTTTTTTTATTTTTTTTTTCTTCAATGAGTTTTAAAGAGCGGGGAGATATGACGCTTTACACAGAGCTTAAAACCTTTGAACAATGATTGATCTTATCGAGATTTTGTGCTCCAAAATGGGTCAGGGTTGTCAGGTTTGTTAATGCTTTGAACTTTTTTTTAGGCTTTTTCAAGCTATATTAATGAAAAAAAAAGGTTGTTTTTCAAAAATTCATGATGAGATTGCGCTGTTATGAAACCGCTTACCTTGCGACAGCACAGTGTTAATTTGACTTCGATCAGACGCAGAATCTGAATGTTCTAAATCTTATCTTGCACATTGCCTAGACATTAATCAACAAGTTTTGATGGCGACGGTTTGGAAGATGAGGGATAAAAATGGGGATTGAGGAAGAGAGCTAAGAATATGAATGCTCACAGATTGACAAAAGCAATATTGAATAATTTTGCCTCGTTCAACTTTCCTTAAATATCACGTAAATTCTAATACATATTAAAAACAAATAAATAAAGGAATGAATTTTCTACAAGGTAGAGCGTTATTGGAAAATGGACTTTTGTGAATGTCATGTGACACTTGACACTTGGAGTCTTAAGAAAGAAAGTGTAACGTTTATGAATAGTAATCAGAAAAACTAGCAAGCAGCCATTCGCAATTACTTCTGTTACTCTGATCAAGGACCTGGAAATAAAACTATTGAAAAGGAAAAAGATTAACATTAAAGCAAATCAGATCTGGGCTCGTAGAGGACCACCGAGAATGGACTGCCTCCCTCGCGGAACAGGCAAAAGTTCAAGGTCTGGACAGTGGCGCCGTCAGCGAACGGCCATAAGCCAAGAAAGTCCAGGTGTTAAGGCATCACCATGCACCTACTGCAGATACCTTGAGGAATATTAATTTGTAACTTAAGTCATTATTAATATTAGTAGTAGTAGTAGTAGTAGTAGTAGTAGTAGTAGTAGTAGTAGTAGTAGTAGTAGTAGTAGTAGTAGTAGTAGTAGTAGTAGTAGTAGTAGTACTATTATTATTATAATTATTATTATTATTATTATTATTATTATTATTATTATTATTATTATTATTATTATTATTATTATTATTATTATTATATGAATAGTTGTTATTGTTTCTATTATTGCTTATATCGTAACAATTATTTTTTCTTGTTAAAGCCATGTTACGCTGAGTTGTTTCAAAACTTCAGCAATCTTTTATTTGCAATAAGCATCTTCGTCTCATTTTATCAACGTCCGAAAATTCTTCTCCTGAAGTTACTAGATATTAGTCACAAAATTGGTTCCATTTAACGTTGAGTTCATTTGAAAAAATGGATAAGGTCAAATTTGAGAACGTATCGTAAAACTAAAAAATCAGATACTTTTTCTCATTATATTTCTCCATGAAAATATAATCTTCAAAATTCGCTGTGTAGAACAAGTAGATAGTCATATCAGGCTTGGAAAAGGCAGGGCGTCATGAAAAAGATAGAAAATAAAGTTGAACAATTGCATGTAAAAATATTAATCATATCTATGTTTTTACACCATTTTTAGATGGGAGCTCTTAGGCTTTGGCTGTTCGCAGTTTTTTGTAGTGTTCGGTTGTTCGGTTGTTGGGTTTTTTGGTTTTTTTTGTTTTTGAATAGCTGCACATTTCTTATCAGTGATGAAGCATTGCAACGAAATTATAAAAAAAGTTGTGAAAGTGCGACCATATCCGCTATATAAGCGTAAGCACTTGGGGTCTCTAACTTAATTGAGCTGGTTATCATTGAAGCTGTAAGTATCTTAGTCTCTTTTATAATACTAAAATAAAATTTCATTAAGCAAACTTATCGGTTTACACTTTGCCTGATAGAACGCTAGCACTGTAGCAGCATAGTCTTTCACTCATAGAACACGCTTTTTTAGACATAGGACACAGCTAGACAGAGGATATCTTGACATCATGCACTGAAAAAATAATTCACTAAGTAAAGTATTTCAGCGGTTTTTTTTTAGACTATACCACCGTTACAAAAAAAAACAATCGGTATATATGAGTCGCATCAGATAAATATTTGGGCTGAGAACCAATGAAACTGTGAGTTTGGGTTCCAGCTGAGAGAGCAGCTGCACCGGGTTGGTACGAGCTTTACGCCCTCGATCACGAAGAGTTCCGACCTCTGTGTGACCTCACTTTGATAAGTGCCAGACCCAGAGACACTTGATGTAACGAGCAACCAGCACTGTGAGCAAATGCGCTGTGAGACGGTGTCAGGTCGATCCCTGGCGGATCATCTGATGGTTGGGACTGGTCCCAAGTAACCCACTTTGTCCTTTGTCTGGCAAAAAAAAAAACGCTGTTTGCGCACCTCTAGTTCTCCGAGGACTTAAAACTAACCAATTTCGCTCTCTACATTTACCGCCATTTGAAAGTATCTCTGCACGTGTTATTGAAAAAGGAGTGACAAAATGAGACCACCCTTTTTTTTCACCTGAATTTAGATTACCTAAAGTTATGTCTCCTACACGAGTACTGGTCTGATCCTCATAATCAGAAACCACCGTTTGTACTAAGATGTTCACTAAATAATCTTTTATATGGATAACATTATAATTTATAACTTTTCTTTGCAGTATTAAAATAGCTCATGGGTCAGCAAAACTTCTGCTTTATGTTGAAAAGAAAGAACTGTGATTTAAGTTTTAAATCTTTAAGGAATATAACTTCTTTCAAATTTGGGAGGTAAAGCATGGTCAAACTTCATAAATAATGTCTAGATGAAGGCACAAAATCTAGAGAATACCACAACGGAGTATTTAGTTGCAAGAAAAGAAAACAACTAATATATAATATTGCATCAGTTAGACTTTTTAGAAATATAATATTGCATCAGTTAGACTTTCCAGAAATATAAAATTGCATCAGTTAGACTTTCCAGAAATATAATATCGCATCAGTTAGATTTTCCAGAAACACCATTTTCCCTGCTTTCTTTACGAGATCTTTTGTGCTTCGGATTACTGCCACAGAGTTATGAGATCAGAAGAATACAGTTGTATAAATCATGTCTTTGACAAGTCTATCAAAAAAGACATCTGCATTTTGCCATTTTCAGGGTTATAATATACTAGCAATCTAAAGGACATGACTTGTGTGGGTTTTTTTTTTTTTCATCATTAAAACACCAAAGCAACTCTATTTCTTTTCATTGTCTGACTATTGAATAAAAAGGGAATTTTGAAAAGCGACAACAAATTTCTTACTTATACCAAAATAGGCATACAAAGCCTTGTTGTATTAATAAAGGTAAATATACCTTATACTTCCCTTTAAATACATTTTCCACTGATTTCGTATTTATAACTATGTAAAAATTGCTTATCACAAATTGTGAGGTAGTGAAAGAATCAAATATGAAGTCATGGTCTTTATAATTGTTGTTTTTAATGTTCTCTACATTTGAAAGGCTTACTTTACATCCTGTGGGCCAACAAAATGTTGAAAAATCTGATCATTCTTTTGGCTTTGGCCGTCTTCGTGGTATCTGTTGCAACTGCGGATGCAGACAAGGTAGGTCGGAAAAAAACCTCAAATCCTCCAGAATGAATGGAATTGCATATCACATGATCAACTACCGCATCGATATCATTATCATCACCATCATCATCATGTATTTTCCTACAAACCATCACCATCATCACCGTCGCCACCAGCATGTTCAGCGCACACAAATAAGAAGTCTTTATTTGGGTGTAAAATAGCTCTTGTATATCTTTTGATTGCAGGGACAAACATCTGCCATTTGAAATCTGCCTTATTTGTGAAATGAAACTCTTGTAACAGATTATCAGACGGTAGCGAATATTAATTTTAGTTGCGTCTATGGAAGTTCATTGAGTATTTTATATTGCTTTAATTTTATAAGAGTGTGGATCGTTGAATGGTAACAAATATGTTTGAAATATTGAAGAATGGCTCATCATCATCATCTTTATCATTATCAATATCATCACATTCATAAGGAGAACTTTTGTCATTTTCATCATCTGATACTCCTTATTGTTATAATTATTTTCCTCATCATCATCATCTTTATCATTATCAATATCATCACATTCATGAGGAGCATTTTTGTCATTTTCATCATCTGATACTTTTTACTGTTATAATTATTTTCCACATCATTATCATGGCCACCGTCATCATCACAGATCATAATCATTGTGAATTACTTACACTGTATAAGACGCAGGGCTTTATGTTTAACACAATTCCAGGACAAAGACGATGATGGCCCTAGCAGGCTCGAGGCGTTTGCGGCGAAAGCACTGTATAACACAGTCCTCGTCCCAATGATGTACTTGGGAGCAGCGTTTGGTGGATAGAATAGGCTGGTATGATGTACTTGGGAGCAGCGTTTGGTGGATAGAATAGGCTGGTATGATGTACTTGGGAGCAGCGTTTGGTGGATAGAATAGGCTGGTCCGTGATGCGAGCCAATTAGACGGTGTGACTTTGAGAGAGAACTATTCCAAGCTTCCATGCGTGTTCTCTGACTACTATCTGGCGTGCAATAGAATTGTTTATCGAGACAGACAAGGATGTTTTATCTGTTCTTTTTTTTTCCACTCGCCAAAAAATCCAGAACTATGCAAAAAAAATAAAGGCCAAGTTAAATTGACGTAAAAGTGCGTCGTCTGTCATCAGAATTTGTTTGTTCGTTTGTTTGCTTTTAAATGTGATTCCGCCAACAAATTGAGATGAGAGGCTAAATGCTCTTGTGAACTGACTAGTGTGCAAAACTTTTCTCTTTCTGAAATAAGGATCGATAGGAAGGCATGAAACAAAAACTACCATAGAGCAAATTAACTAGGCTCAAACATGGCCGTCGAACAAAATTATCCAGATTTGGTAATATTCATACGCCATTCCTCTTATAGCCTTGAAATCTGGCATCTTCGGCTGAGTGTGGAATACCTATTACATGAATTAAAAGTTTTTCAATCCATAAAAAAGGATTGTAATGTATTTTAGTTCGAAATTACTCTGTAGTCTTACCTCAAGGCTGATCAAGCTTTTTCGAAAATTAGTCATCCTATATTTAATTTAGGAAACAATTTTTTTCTGGCGATGAAACTTAGATTTTTATATTTTTTTTTATATCTATCTGAAATGGTAGAAGTCTCTCTTTTACCGTTGAACATATACCATAAAATGAATATATTGGTCGGTTTTAAGGAAAATATAAGCTATAAAAGATATATATATACATAAACATTTATTAACGAACGCAAGGTCATACGCGGGGACCTTAACAAACAGCGACCACCGCCTAGTTAAAACACCCTTTAAATTTGAAAAAGGCAAGCTCTGGCACACAAAAAAGAACACACCAAAGACCCCAAAAATAAACTTAGCCAACCTAACTAGCAGTAAAGTGTGCCTAGACCAATATAAAACAGGTCTCAATGAGCGGCTGACAACAATTGAGCAAGACAACAACAACAGCACAGTGAGCGATTCATGGACAAACGTACAACAGGCGATTAAAGAGTCAGCCAAAACAAGTGCTGGAGTAAATACGTGTAACAAACAAAAACGCATCGCGAATGATACTATTTCTGAGCTATCGAACAGACAAAAAGACCTTAGACTACAAATTCAAAACACCGATAACGAAGAAAGAAAGATAAAATTAAGAAATGAAAGAAATAGGGTACTACACACGATTCGGAAAACGATCCTTGAACAAAGAAATGAAGAACTGGAGAAAAAAGTACAGAAGATAAATGAGGCAAACTCAGATAATGCTATGTTCAAAGCAGTCAAGCTGCTTAATCAAAAACATTATGAAAATCCGTCAATGGAAGACTCGTCAGGAAAGCTTTTCATCAATCCTAACCAAACTTTAGAAATAGTAGCGAACTTTTTTAAAGAAAAATTTCAAAACAAAGACCTAGCAAGTATAGCATCGTTTCAAGGCATTCCTAGGAAACTGAATAAACCATTCACATCGGAGGAAGTGAGAAAAAGCTTAGAAAGTTTAAAAAACAACAGAGCTCCAGGAGGAGACGAAATAAGTGGAGAGCTCCTCAAATATGGAACACCACTACTACATAAAAGAATCGTAAACATATTGAACAGGGTATTTGAGGAACACGAAACAATCAACATCAACTCAGGAGAATTAATTGCAGTACCCAAACCAGGCAAGCCGAAAGGTCCCCCTAAAAACTTAAGGCATATTACTCTACTCAACACCATCAGAAAGGCTCTTTCAATCATAACTCTTCACAGAATAAGACCGCACATTGAGGAATATCTATCTCACAGCCAAAGTGGCTTTCGGCCTGAAAGAAGCACGTCCGACGTCGCATGGACGCATAAATGGCTGGCAGCCAAGGCTAAGAAAGAAGATGTCGAGATCAAAATCACAGGGATAGACATTCAGCAGCCTTCGACACAATAGATAGACAAATCTTGCTTGATATAATAGAACGCATAGTTGAAGAAGACGAGCTGAGAATAATACGTTTTCTCTTAAGCGATACAGTCATTAACACTAGGATCAATGGTGCAACAAAGGAAAGACCTTTTGTGAGCAACATAGGCACCCCGCAAGGAGACAGTCTTAGCCCCGTATTGTTTTCAGTATATTTAGAAAATGCCCTGAAAGAAGTAAGAACCATCTTGCCACGACCGACCAATGAACTGGAAAAAACTCTACCTACAAAGATTGCATACGCTGACGACGTAGATTTTGTTGGTCTGAATTTCGTCGATACGGCAGAAGTACAAAACACCTTACATAAATACAATCTACTGGTCAATGTAGATAAGACAGAGTTTACAACGTTGTCAAGAGCTGGAACAGAGTATAAAAATACAAAAAAAGTTGGAACTCTCATAGGCGACGAAGAAGACGTCGAGAGGAGGAAACGACTATCCAATGCAGCACTGACAAAGCTTCTAGATGTCTGGATCAAAGGAGATAAGATTAAAAGAAGGACCAAGCTGAAATTATACAGGTCGCTCGTAAAATCAATACTTGTCTACAACTGCGGCACCTGGGCACTGACAAAATCTGAAGAAGAAAAATTAAATGCATTTCATCGTAAACAGCTGAGGAAAGTTCTCAACATCAAATACCCCGTTGAAATCACAAATTCATCTCTTTACAACAAGTGCGAGGAACACCCTCTTTCTATTTATATACTTGAGAACAGGTGGCGCCTTTTCGGGCACATACTTAGAAGAAATATTGAAATGACTTACTTGACTTATCGCCGTTCCGCATCGTAGTCGTCAGACTGCAACGCCTCGGCTGCCTTTTGTATTCTTGTGCATAGTATCCTCCACTGATCCCTCTGTTCTGCGATCTTTTTCAGGTTTTCAATGTCTTTGAAGGTTTTAAGACAATAAGTATTACTTTCTAATCGGGACAAGTCGTTGTTCAAGACCACTGGCAAGGTAGTGATTGGTCTTCCCCTGTATTTGTCCCCTTGTGGGACAAAGAATCCTTCCATGGCTTTATTGGCTAGGATTTCTCTGTCGCGTCGCAGTATATGTCCGAACAAACGCCATCTGTTTTCCAAAACATACAGTGAAAGCGGGCGTTCATTGCATTGCTTGTAGAGAGCCTTGTTTGTTATCTTTACTGGGTATCTTATCCCAACAACCCGCTTCAGCTGTTTTCTGTGAAACGCATCCAATTTCTTTTCTTCAGCTTGTGTTAGTGCCCACGTAGAACAATTGTAAGTTAATACAGATTTGACAAGTGCTCTATACAGCTTCAGTTTTGTTTTCTTCTTAAGTTTGTCGCCTCTCACCCACACGTTCTGTAATTTGGCTAGGGCTGCGGTGGACAGTTGCTTTCTTCTCTGTACATCCTCTGTGTCTCCAATTAGGGTTCCGACTTTTTTAGTGTTTTTCCAGCTTTTTTCATTTCTGTCCAGTATTGTATATTCTGTTTTATCGACATTAACTTCAAGGTTGTATCTTTTTAAAACCCTCTGTATCTGTGCTACGTCTATTCTCTCTCGTGCTATGAAGTCCACATCATCTGCATATGCTATTTCATTGGGAAGAGTCTTTTCGGATTCAGGAAGTAGCAGTCTGACTTCTTTGAGAGCATTCTCAAGATATACCACAAACAGGATCGGGCTAAGGCTATCTCCTTGAGGTGTGCCTATATTACTTGTAAATTTCTTTTCCTCTTTTGTTGCTCCTATTCTTATATTTAGGCAGGTGTTGCTTAGAAGGAACCGCACTAATCTCAGCTCGTCTTCTTCGATGATGGTTTCGAGTATGTTAAGGAGGGTTGCTCTGTCTATTGTGTTGAAGGCTGCTGACATATATATCCCAGTAATTGTTATGTTTATCTTTTCTTGTAGTGTCTTTGCGGCCAGCCATTTGTGTGTCCATGCTACGTCTGCTGTAGTTCTATTTGGACGAAAACCGCTTTGACTATGAGAGATGTATTTTTCTACATGTGGTCTTATTCTCTCAAGTACGATAGTTGAAAGAGTTTTTCGGATGGTGTTTAGCAGTGTTATTGGTCGCAGATTCTTAGGCGGACCTTTTGGTTTTCCTGGCTTTGGTAACGGTATGATTTCGCCCGCGTTGATGTCAAGGATTTCATGTTTTTCGAAGGACTCGTTAATAATGTTTGCAATATAGCTGTCGATCGTCTCTGGTCCATATTTTAAAAGCTCCCCTTGAATGCCATCTTTTCCGGGTGCCCGGTTGTTATTAAGTTAATTTATACTTTTTCTTACTTCTTCTTTGAAATACCTGCTAATAAATCAATGAACAGCTATTTCGCCACACACGGAAAAAAGTTTCCGGGACGCCCTTTGACAACACTTCCAGTCGTCTTCAACAAAGACCTATCAAGACTACAAGAAAACACATTACAACTCACAACTAGGAAAGACCTCGAACACCTAAGATGCATCGCCCAGAACAGACAGCAATGGAGAGAACTGTCGATGAGAATCCGAAAAGCTGCCGAAGCGCCCTAAGTCAAGTAAGTCATATATATATGGAAGTAAGTGACGTTAGTGATGTTAAGAATTTTCCTAAGAATATTCTATCTTTAGTAACAACCCACCAAACTTCCAATCATGTGAAGAATCTTGTGATGGAGCGCCAAATAGAGTTATTTCTGCACTTTTTCAAGATTGTCTACTGGATGTTTGGTGACGAATTGCGTTTCATTTGATTCATGTATTACGGCAAAAACACATCCCAGAGAGTACGAAGTATCCAGAAAAATAAAAAAAATATACACATTTATATGTATATGTGTATATATATATATATATATATATATATATATATATATATATATATATATATATATATATATATATAGAGAGAGAGAGAGAGAGAGAGAGAGAGAGAAACAGAGACAGAGTGAGATAGAAAGAGAGACAGACAGGCAGACAGACAAACAGACAGACCAGCTGAACGACAGACAGAAATTTAGATATGTGTTCAATGACAGGAAGAGTTTATTAGTGAAATATATCTATGTTGTAAGAGAGATAAGAGAGAGAGAGAGAGAGAGAGAGAGAGAGAGAGAGAGAGAGAGAGAGAGTGAAAGAGAAGGATAAATAACAAAAGAGAAACATAGAGGGGGGGGGGGACAAAGGAATAAAGGTATGAGAAGAAAAATGCGAATTAGACCCAAAGAGTAGAAACACAAAGATTTCAAATCAAACGCTGAGATCCGTATACGGCCAGGCAAGACGTTTTCACCCCCTCATGCTTTGCCTCTGCTCCACCGTTCATTGACCAAACGGCCCAGAGTTTGAATCTGACTCAACGCGGTTATATAGAAAACCTTTGGAACAAGCTTCTTGGCGACGTGCAAAACACGATAGCATTACCTCTTGCAACAATGATTTTTTTTTTTTTACAAAAGACCTTGCAACCTCGCAATGTTTTCCGGAACATTTCAGTTGTCTCATTGACAATTGACAATGTTTTTCCCCCTTTAATTGCATGATCCACAATTCAATTTCTAGATTTTTCAATATGTTGAATACATAGCCACAAGGACACAGCAGCATCTATATTCTGGCTCAACTTTTTTTTTCTCTCCTTAAGAGATTATTTGCTGGTACTTTCAATGTTCCTATTACTTTTATATTTTTTAATTATTTCATGACTCACTCCATCAGTATATGTCTGCGTGATTTTTTTTTTATTTGGAGGAGGCGACAGTGTTTAAATAATGATGTTGAAGTCAGCATTCTGTGGTGGTATTTTTAGATGTTTTAACCAACTCTTAAAGTAGAAAAGCAATTTCATTATTTTTTTTTTTTTTTTTTTTTTACGTTTTAACTAATTTTGTTTGTTCTCTATCTTTTATTGGTAATTCAAGTTGCTCATGTCACTTTCTTGTAACAGTTTAAGCGTATTTTGTTATTGTTTTTTCTTCTTTTATCTTCTTCTGACTTGCGACATTAATATGCATTAGATTGCTAACTGCAATGAGTTTGCAAATTATAATCTTGGTCTTTGTTTTTAATTTTAAAAAATCCGCTGTGCTATATTGAAATGGTCAGTACTTATTTGATGTGATTGTGCTATAAAGTTTGATAATTTTGTTTTTTATAAATATGAAGTTCCCAGCTTCATGGAGGGCGGAGTTTTTAAGAAAACTACGAACTATGGTTTGTTTAGTGTTCAAATCACTTGATAAGCCTTGCTTTGTTTTCAATGCAGTCGTAAATATTGATTTATTAGTTTCTGCTATAAAAGCAGATATTTTTTTTTTCATTTTTCTTTTGAAAGTGATACGAGTAGAGAAGTTATATAATATTGATTTGACATTAATTTCATTGGTTTGGTTATTGGCTGAGTCAGAAACGTGCCACTCGGCCCGTCTGGTTGATATACATGTATCTAAAAATCAAAGGCGACCAATAACAGTACTAGTAAAATAAGATATAAGCCTTACAACGAATGATTTTCATTGGGTTATTTACAGCTTCTTTTACATGCTGAGTTGGGCCTCTCTGAAAAAGAATGCTGTGTTTTTGTTTAATTACGTGATAAACCCATTCGAGGCATGGGTAAAATGACCACTGTGAGCTGGCTTTCATTTTAGATTTACAGCCAATGATGCTTTATTTTACTTCATATTCCAATAGCACCGCTTTGTATGTGTGAGGTACGAAGTGTTCTCAACCATCAGTTAAGTCAGGGACAAAATAATGATGTAGATCCGCCCTGGTTAAGTACAGCTTTAGCTTGTAACCCATGAAACACTTTTTGTCTCAAATTTATTGAAAATAAGTCCCAATGGTGAAGATGGTGTGCAATGATGCAAGTGTTTTTTTTGGCTGGTGTGTATTCTCATCAAATTCTCCCCCGCGCGAAACCCCCTTTCCTTTCGATCAAAAAAATCCTTGAGGGACGGGTGTGACGAAAAAAAAAAGGGCTGGGAGCCAGAAAGAGAGAAAGAGAGACAGAGAGACAGAGAGACAGAGAGAGAGAGAGAGAGAGAGAGAAAGAGAGATGGAAAGCATTATTCCTTTGGGTTTTTTAAAACCGTTACGTTTGTATTAGTTATAAGATGCTTCTGGAATCTGTCTTAGTAGGGCGATACTGATTGGTTTTAGGATTTTGTTGTTTTCTTTTTTTTGCATCTTAATTGGTGCTAGATACCGCATGATTATTAATTTTGTTTAACCATCTATCAAAGCCTATTAGTATTACTGATAGATACTATCAACGGTTTTATCTTCTGATTAGATTTATCTACAAGGAAGACGATAGAAGAGAGAGAGGGAGACAGAGAGACAGACAGACAGACATACTGACTGACAGACAGACAGATAAAAAGGCAGAGACAAAAACACAGACATAAAAAACAGAGAGGGAGATAAGGCAGATATTGTGTCCCTCTTGGTTTACTGGGTGTAAGTAAACTTAATTCGTTTGAATCGATACAATGTGTCTTGATGATATTGCTGTCTCGTCTATTTTATGTGCGCATTGATCTTAATTATTAATTTGCATCATTCTCTTCTTTAAAATTTAATATCCTAATTGAAACCAATAAAACTTCATCTGAGCATTTTAGGATAAACAGCAACGATTCAACTAATACACGTTTATTGATGCCCAAAGACTTTAAAGAGCAAAAACAACGTTTCAACAGCACTCATAGGCGTTTGTTTTTTTACCCGGCTAGACCCGTTAGCTCAGCAAGCTCGATGCTGACGGATTATGATTTTAGCACCCGGTCACCTCTTGCTGGACCGTGAGGCACGCGCCTGAACCTGAAGGTTGATGGATTGGGCGTCCTTGAAGTCGCCTAGCAGCAAGCGGGTTGTTTGGTATTGCACGATTGATAACGCCGCTTGGTGGGTTTTAACGCGGATTTAAGGTACATAAATGAATAGTTTTTAGATGCGACTGACATCAAGACTGGAGCGACTTCAGAAAAAAATATTATAAATTCTCAGGCAGTTTCGTCAACTTTTAGCTTTCGCATGAGATTCTCAAACGAACCTACCACCATAAAACATGTAATTTAGGACAAGAAGAAAATTCAAGGTCGCTTGTATTCTTTCCCCTTCCTACAATGCTATAAGGCTCCTGAGAGAACCTTCCCTTTTTGACAAATTTATTGAAAAGATTCGGTCAAGTTATTCATAATTCAAAAAAAAAAAAAAAAAAAATTTGAAAAACAAAATCTTGGAAATAGAGAAAAAGAGGAGAGGCGTTATTGTTTGGCCAAACTTTCAAAAATATTTTAACGCATTTTTTCTCTTAATGTAAAGAGCCGAAACTAATGCTGATCTATCCTTCTCAATATCAAGGTTTTGTTAAGATTAAAATGCTAAAAACTGTTTAAAACCATTTTTGCTAAATTGCTAAGACTCGCAAATTCTATCCTGGAAACAGGACTTTGTATTCTCTGGTAGCCCGAAAAATTACACCAGCATTCAAACTGGAGTTCTCGTCTCCTCTACTCATTGTGATAATTCTGACACAGCAAAAGTGTGTAAAGCTGGAAAAATTCGTCACAGTGAAGGTACAAAGTGCGACGGTGTGTCATTCACAATAAAATATTTAACTCTAGAACCAAAATTGTATAAATGTCGTTACGATATACGTACTGTGGCGTAAAATTCCAGCGTTAGCCTCGAAGTCTCTGTTTCAGACACCATGAACTATCTGGTTCTCAAGCGGCCTTAAAGGTTTGGCAGAAAAACAAAATAAAAGTTTTATGCAATATTTTAAGAAGCATGACTACATGTGCATGGCTTGATTTGATTCGCTTTATTTTACGTAAATTACCTTCGCATTGAAAGCTGAACGTATGTTTGTGCTTTTCGTCTTTTATTTTACCAAGCTCGTTGATTCAGATAAGAACAATAAAAATCTAATTCTTAAGGTGTATGAAAAAAATTGAATCCAATTTTTATCATAGGGTTTTTTCTAGTAATTTAAACAGTTTTATTCACCTGGTGAAGCTTTCTTTGTGTAACAGAAGAAAGTGAGGACCTGCAAATCATTTAATCTCTGAGATTTTATCAATAATATTAATAAAGTGAAGATTCCACAGGCGCTATGGAGAAAACTGATGACACAATGGCCATGAAGGATACAACAAGCAAAGATGAAGAACATGACATGAAGGCTGCGAATTCTCCTCTGGTATTCTCCTGGCGCCTAGTCGTATATATTATACTACAATTTTCTATCGTCACGCTAGGTATACCCAGAACCACTTTCAACATGGCGTTTGTATGCAGCTCCACCAGAAGATTGGAGGCCCTGTCGAGGATGAACAGGTCTGGAGCTTTTGGCCCACCCGGCAACGATTTTGGCACAGGTGGTCAGTTCTGGACAAATTTCTCTCTCGGCCAAGACTTCACGTACCCAGGCAAAGTAAGATTGAGTGAAATGAAGTTTATAAAAATGAGAGCTTCATGAAAATTGAAAATCGAGTTCTGGATTGAATGACAAAAAAAAAATTTAGAGTTTATAATCTTGATCGAAATTATCGTTAAATTTGTATTTCTATTTAATGAAGCAAAAATGTTTTCATAAATTAATACGCTCATCGTGCGAATACCGATGGCTGTAAAAAATAAAGTTATACGAGCAAGATCTATCAAGACCGCAATCCTCTTTTCATCATTAATCGACATTCTTTATCATAGTAATTTACTTGTGTGCAATTGACGAAGATGCAATGGAAATTGGAGGATGTTGCCTTATTTGACTATTATGCAACTTATTGTCTTTTTTTGTAATGGACGATTTTCTTACATTTCATCTTTCATCCATATTTGGGTATAAGAGGACAGGCATGTAATTAGATATGAATTGAATTGACATGAACTAACTAAGTGCCGTTTCGCATCACTCTCTATCGCCTTTGCACTGACTATTCTCTCTCTCTCTCTCTCTCTCTCTCTCTCTCTCTCTCTCTCTCTCTCTCTCTCTCTCTCTCTCTCTCTCTCTCTCTTTCTTTCTCTTTCTCACACACACTATTTTTCTCTTTCTTTCTCTGCCTCTCTCTCTCGTGCTCTCCCTCTGACTCTCTGTTTGGCCCTCTCTATCTCTCACGTGCTCTCTCTCTCTCTCTCTCTCTCTCTCTCTCTCTCTCTCTCTCTCTCTCTCTCTCTCTCTCTCTCTCTCCTCTCTTTTTTTCTCTCTGTCTCTCTGACTCTCTCTCTCCCTTTTCTTGTTTTCAATACTGTGGAAATTTCAAACCAAAGGATGAAAATGGATCATGAGAGCGAAATTGACATTCTTTAGGAAAAATAATAAAGAAAAAAAATCTTTAAAATCTACTCTTTCATAAGTAAACCAGTAGGTTCTTTTCCTACATTGATGCTTTATTTCTGGATTTGAGAAATCCGAATATCACGAAAAAGAAACTCTTTCGGTTTTCCAGCTTGCATGTCGATGCCACTTGTTGTGACCGTCTTCCGATGTGATATGTCCGAGTGTAGCTCGAAGATAAAAGGACAAAGAATAATAAGTCCGACAGAGAGGTTTCTGTTGATTGTTTTGACAAAGTTGTTGTTGGTCGTTCTGTGAGTTTATCTGTCAAAAACTGGATGAAGTAGGCCCGTTTTGTGCTGATGTCGGCCGGAGGTATGTTTGTCTCTACACAGGATCTGAATAGGCTCTCAATTAGGGTTGTCGCCACAGACGCTTCACTTGATCCTTTATATGACGGCTTTTTGGGTATCTCTGATTTAATATCTTACATTTAGTATATTTGTCTTAACTTTCGGCTGAAAAGCATTAAAGTTCTCTTTCTAAATAACAATGTGTGCCCATGAGCTGTAGTTGTAAGATAGAACAAGGTTTAGGAACGACTTGTAAAGTAAAAACTTTGTTGTGGTTTTCCGCCTAAGCTCTTTAGAATCTATGTGTGATAAATTTTGATGGCGAGGTGTTCTTACTTGAACAAATATTCTTGACTAAATAAGTGTATTAAAACTTATTGGTGAGCTTTTTATTAAAATTTCTTAAAAATACTTAGGCCATGTTTATGACATTTTTTTTGTGGTAAACAAGTTATTACTTTTCAGTTTTATCATAAGTGTCACAGGAGTTTCGAAATCTTTAAGTTTTGAATAATTTAACATTTTTTTACACTGCGAAAACTGCGTTCTGAGACGAATAAAACTGATATCTTCTTGAAGTCTGCTCTCATAGGCTTATTCTCGTAATTATAATGCTTTGCTGTATTATCCTTCTCCCTCTCATAGGCTAATCCTCGTAATTATAATGCTTTGCTGTATTATCCTTCTCCCTCTCATAGGCTAATCCTCGTAATTATAATGCTTTGCTGTATTATCCTTCTCCCTCTCATAGGCTAATCCTCGTAATTATAATGCTTTGCTGTATTATCCTTCTCCCTCTCATAGGCTAATCCTCGTAATTATAATGCTTTGCTGTATTATCCTTCTCCCTCTCATAGGCTAATCCTCGTAATTATAATGCTTTGCTGTATTATCCTTCTCCCTCTCATAGGCTAATCCTCGTAATTATAATGCTTTGCTGTATTATCCTTCTCCCTCTCATAGGCTAATCCTCGTAATTATAATGCTTTGCTGTTTTATCCTTCTCCCTCTCATAGGCTAATCCTTGTAATTATAATGCTTTGCTGTATTATCCTTCTCCATCTCGTAGGCTAATCCTCGTAATTATAATGCTTTGCTGTATTATCCTTCTCCCTCTTTTGCAAAAAGAACAAAAAATTCAGTACACAGGCTAAAGAGCTATGGGAACCGGTATTTAATATCTCGTGTTTACAGCGAACTAGAGAAATACCGGACATACATGATTCTCTTAGCATGATGTTTATCGAGGAGTGTTATTCCACGTTCAGCTCGTTCTCACTGTCTCATAAGAAGAGTTCAACGAAGTATGATATAAAGTTCCTTTCTTAAGAAGATCATGTAGATCCCATCTTTTGTTACGATCCAATCTCAAAATCTTCTATTCTACTCTTAAATCTTAACAAATTAGCTCTATTACCTACCACATTCAAGGATATCATGATAGAGATCGAACCACAGTGGTGAGCAAAAAGCCCACAGTGTGTTCGATTGATTAAAAAGCGAAAGCCAAATTTTAGTTAATGGTGAATTTCTTTCAGGTGATGTCCGATTTAAACTGGGATCCAGAAATCAAAGGCCTGGTTCTGTCTTCCCCAGTGATGCTGGCATTCGCAAGTCCGTTGCTGTCTGACGTGCTGCGCCTGCGGCTCGGCAACAGCTGTGTCTTCAGCGCGATCTTTCTCCTGGCCGGAACATTCACTCTCATGACCCCATTTCTGGCCCGCACCAACACCTCTTTGGTTATCGCTACTCAGGTCGCACTGGGACTCACTATGGTACTTTTTCTCATCATCCACATTAAGTTTATCATGTTTCAAATTACGCAAACTCTGTTGTCGTTGTTTGTTTTTTATTTTTTTTGTTTTTGTTTTTTTTTTGAGAGTCAGTTCATAATTGCCAAACAGTCATGGAGATGACATGATGTCAAATTTACAAGCGCAGAAAAGTGATGCCACCAGGGAAGATAAGGATGAAGCATATTGAATGCCTTGAAAGAGGCTCAGTTACTCAGTTCGGTTATTATCAGACCCATTTGCAAGACCTTTCCTCTTTACAGCCACGCTTGAGCCACAAGGGCAACGGAAGTGCCCGCCCTCATTTAGAGATTAATCGAGATTGCCACTATATGCGAACACGCTTTTCCAGTGATTGTTTTAATATCTCGGCAAGTCGAACGAAGCCAGCCATGCGGAGCTATAGTATAGAGCGAGTTCGTGGCAGCCAGAGAATTGGTGCCAAAACATCAAACTTCTCAGAGCCACAGGTTCTGAATGGAGAAGTCTGTTAGTGAGGGCCTGAAAGTTGAGTATAAAGGCCCTTCTACTGTCCCACGCTGGGGGGGGGGGGGGGGGGAGAACAGAATAGTTTGATAGATTTAGTATAAGTATGTAAGATGAAGGATAGGCGAAAGTAGTATCAAGATGTAGGATAAGCAGTTTAGACTTTAGGATTAGCTTGAGTTCGAAGTCATGATTCTCTCTCTCTCTCTCTCTCTCTCTCTCTCTCTCTCTCTCTCTCTCTCTCTCTCTCTCTCTCTCTCTCTCTCTCTCTCTCTCTCTCCCTCCCCTCTCTTCTCAAAAAGCTACGATGAAAACCCTATAATTATGATTACTGATACTCTGGTTAATATGACTTGTTCTTCAATCCCAAGGATGCCAACATTCCAATCCTAGGCGACTTTCTTACTCATTGGACTCCAGTATCTCAGAGAATCACAGCTTCGTTTATTGTGTTTGCTGATAATAATAATACTTCCTTCTTGCTTAGAAAATTGAATCACATGTTTTAGTAAAACTTCTTCGTGTGCTAAACTTTAGACCTATTTATAGACAGAGAGATTAACATTGGCCAACATCCTGAAAAAAATGATTAAGGATGGTCGCACATTTATTCAATATGAAAGATAGAGAGAAAGATAGTTATTGTGATAGATATATAAATAGATAGATAGAGAACGAGTTGGATAGATGAATTATGCAGAGTTTGCATTGTATAGAGTCAATCAATAGACATTACAACACAAAGTTAGTTTTACAACTAACTACGTTATAAAGTTATTTTTCACTTTTCCTTCCTACATGTGTTTATATCAGGCTACAGTACTGGTGCGATTTTCACTGGCCTGGTCAATGGATTCCTGTGCTTGATACCAATAAATAATGGATGGCCATTCATCTTCTATGTCTCCAGTAAGTGATTTTCGTTAAAAATGGATTTTTAAAGGAGTTAAGCTTGTGTTTTTAGAAGGAAGTATACAAATATGAAGAATATTATTATCTGCAGCTTTTGTATTTTATAAATGGCTTGCTGGTGTGTTTCTATTTGAAATAACAAAAATTCAAATATAGTTGCAGTGTAACTTTATTTGCGCCAGACTTCGCGAGTACAGTTGGCAGACGAGGGCATTGGAAGCTCTTGTCCATCGATGTCTGCAACAGATCTCGCACTTTGATGATTATCATGTTCAATGTTATCAGTTTGGTTTTTTTAGGAGGAGGGAGGATATTTTTGTTGCTTTTTTATAGTTTGTTTGGTTGTTTCTTTTGTTTGTTGTTTTGCATGTTAGTGTGAGTGTTTTATTTAGTAAGTTTTTGGTTGGGTTTTCTTGTGTGAGTGTGTGTGTGTGGGTATTCGGTTTTTTTTTTCTATCTTAATTTTTTTTTTGTATGTTCGATACGCTCTGTTTACTTCTTGTATCAGCAATAACACTTCTCAATTTTTCCCCTTAACCAGGTCTGGCGTACTTCTTGTACGCAGCTGCGTGGAATGTGTTAGGCTCAGAATGGCCAGAGACTCATCGTTTTGTATCAGCGTCAGAAAAATCTCACATTCTCTCTACTCGAGTACAACTGGCTTCAGGGACCACCAGAAAGGTGAGGGCACTGACCGTGGTGGGTTGATCAACACGCGAGAATCCTTTCACTGAGGTCCCGAGTCGAATCATCCCAAATCCCAAGCCGATAGCTCAGCTCTAAAATATTATTCATTGTTTTCCTTGAAATTTTTTTAATTAATTGTAAGATTGGCGTTTATGTTCAAAATTTTGGTGTAAGTTACCCTAATTTTCTCTAGGCAAACATGATTTAAGTGAGATTATCATGAGAAGAAAACTTCTCGTCTCAAACGTAAAGTACGACATTGCTCACGATTTGATTTTTTGAATAATACATGTATTATGCTTACATCTGTGGTTGATCTATAAGCAGGGGTAGGTCAAGGAAAGTAAAAACAAAATTACTCAATAGTATTCAATACCTTATTTTGGTTAAGGTTGAATACTTGAGCAAGTAGGCAGACAAACAAACGAGATAAAGGCTGGCTTTTGTCTTGAGTTAAGAGTGTAGTAAGTAACACAATGTCCTCAATTTACCGCAATTTAAATACAGCAACAATATTGACCTGCCGACTAGGGGGAGCTGCGTTTTTAGTTTCGAATCTGAGCAGCAAAAGCTGTTGAGACTAAGGATCGCCTTGACATTAATTTACTAAGGATCACCTTGATATTATTTTACTAATGGCCAGCATATCAAATTATCTTAATAAATGGATTATTTCTGAATGCATTTTTTATGGTTAACTCTTTTTTTTTCCTCTCAGAGACTCGAGAGGCCACCTTATCTGACCATGTTCAGCGCGCCTGCTGTTTTGGCTTTCTTTTTCCTCGCCTGCTGCCAATTATGGTGCGCCTACATCGTATTGGTGACCCTACCTGTTTATTTAAACAGTGTGCTAGGCTTCTCAGCTCAGCAGGTAAGATTGCCGTGGGATATTCTTGAAAGCCAGGTTCGCATACGGCAACTTCTAGTAGGCCGACTGGTGTGTCTCCAGACTTTTTTGCATACTTCGCCGACGGAGATAAGCCGTAAATGGCAGTTAGCCTGAGTTAGGCAACAGTAGGCAGCCGTCTTTACTGGCTTGTAGTTTAACACCATGGACTTCGACGAATTTACCCGAAGTTAGGCAACAGTAGGCTACCGTCTTTACTGGCTTGTAGTTTAACACCATGGACTTCGACGAATTTACCCGGAGTTAGGCAACAGTAGGCTACCGTCTTTACTGGCTTGTAGTTTAACACCATGGACTTCGACGAATTTACCCGGAGTTAGGCAACAGTAGGCTACCGTCTTTACTGGCTTGTAGTTTAACACCATGGACTTCGACGAATTTACCCGGAGTTAGGCAACAGTAGGCTACCGTCTTTACTGGCTTGTAGTTTAACACCATGGACTTCGACGAATTTACCCGGAGTTAGGCAACAGTAGGCTACCGTCTTTACTGGCTTGTAGTTTAACACCATGGACTTCGACGAATTTACCCGGAGTTAGGCAACAGTAGGCTACCGTCTTTACTGGCTTGTAGTTTAACACCATGGACTTCGACGAATTTACCCGGAGTTAGGCAACAGTAGGCTACCGTCTTTACTGGCTTGTAGTTTAACACCATGGACTTCGACGAATTTACCCGGAGTTAGGCAACAGTAGGCTACCGTCTTTACCCACTTGCCGTTTAACACCATGGACTTCGACGAAACAGTTCTTGCCTGTCAGTGCTCTTGTGATTGCACTTAGATAAAGAAAAGAAGAAGGCGCTTTATGACCATCCTTTGACAAATCAGAGGTTTTTATGAGGACAGTTTTAGTCAAAATGCGTTTTGCAACATAGAGGCTTTGAGCACCAGTTGCATTGCCAGAAAGTCGTGACTAAATACATACTTTTCAGTCGCAAGAAACTCGAGCCCCAGTGCTGATATATTGCATTGCTTTCATTTGGAATGATGAAATAGTTTCGTAAATAACTGAAGTTGCGCCGCGCGCGCCTGCACTCTAAAGGCCTTCTCTTGTGTGCCAGATAGCTCAGTCGGTAGACCACCGGGCTAACAATACAGGGGTTCGGGGTTCGAATCCTGGATTGGGCTATCTGGCTGTTTTGTCGCACCACATCTGAACAGCCCCATGATAGGATTTGACAAGAGTGTAAGTCTCTGTGACATTAGAGATTATAATTACATTGTACTGAGTTGGCTCTGGGGCAACAAAGAAATCAGTTACAACTTTAAGCACCAGTTACGACCCAGAAAGACCAATCGCTTGGAGAGGATGCAGGGTCAGAAATGGTCTTCTCTTGGTGTGATTTAGCTTCTTTGACCTAAAGTCTGTTCAAGTTGTTGCGAGTCTCAGAAAATTTTGAAAATGGCTTGCCCTGTGATGTTGAATTACGCTCAAAGTGTCTCCATCTTGACACCAACACTCTTTCGAGTTATTTACTCTAAAATGAGTCTAGCTCATCGTCAACGAATCATCTCATTTTTAATGCCAATTCATGACAGTTCTACAGCAAGATAATCCAACATAATGCGCTCACTTTGTCCAATTCAAACTCGCAATTTTTGTTTCCTGCAGGATCTCATACATATATGCACTTTAGATTAAATGCAAGAACGTTGAATGTAAATCTTTTCCTTTTTAGCTCTCAGTGAAAAAAATATCATGACAAATTCGCAATTTATCGTCTCAGTCTCTGATATGTTTGAAAGATAAAAGCCTGCTCCGGTCTGAGGACTCACACTCACTTTTTACTTGTAGTATCATGTCAGCATGAGAAAATTTAAACTCGTTTTCATGTGAGTAGTTGTTGCTCTGGTACAGAATAAAGCTCAAATCATACTGGCAATAATTTTGCTGCGATGAGATCTAAAGCAGAGCCAAGATGTGTGCATGTTCCAATCATTAGTTTGGAAATGTTTTTAAAACAATGTAGAAAATCAATTACAAATTATTTAATTTTATTATGTTAAGTGTTACTGAATTTTATCGATCAAATATGGATTGAAATGCAAGTCATTTAAATATATAATTCCTTTAGAAGTATCTATATCGAAATAAAAGGTGATAATTACCTTAACGCATTGTTATACAATTTTATAATCATTATTTTTTGTGCGCGTTCAACATGTCTTTATTTGCTTGTCAATATTTCGTTGTAGACAGGAGTGGTGTTTTCCTGTGTGACATGCATGCGATTTGCTGGCTCGCTCCTGTGGACAGTGCTGGGAAATGCACTCATTAAACACAGAGTCATGTCATATTCCGTCGCAAAGAAAACGTGCTTGTGTCTTGGTGAGTGGCGTCAGCGGGTTAAGTTTTCGGTTCGTTTTACATTGATACCTCCTGCGCGGTGGGCTTTCGGCACGGAGTTGGTACTCGGGGGTGGCGGTCTTGTATTAAAAGATTCCAACTTTTTGAGCTCTCATCTGAAACATGCTTTTAACGAAAATCCCTCTTTGGGGTTAAGAAGAAAAACACGAATAGTAATTAATGTTTAAACTTCGCCCGAATGAGAAGGGAAGTTGTATGATGTGAGACGGTGCAATGTTCTACACGATTTACTTCCAGCAGTTTAATTACTATTTGCCATTAATATTTACTGGTCATAAGGATGCGTCCTAAATGTCATTCGTCGTAAAACGTCCAAAAGGATCTCCGGTTCATTTCAGCATGTCACAGTGTCAGCTCGAGCGGAGTCTGGGAATGAAATTCTCCTCAACCTTGAATAACTTTTGATGTTTTTATCAATAGGGAATGCGACTTTACGAAGAGTTATGCAACCAAGTTGGAAGCCATGAGCTCTACTTGAAGTTTTAGTTAGCTTATTAAGCAATAGTATCCATAAGAAGGCATAATGGTGTGAAATTTAAAGAAAAAAATGAAAAACAACAAAAGTGCATATGACAAGACATTTTAGAAAAAAATTATCTACTTCTGCTTAGATCTTCAAAACGCTTCTGATTTTTAACAGAACTCACGACTTCCAATAAAGTAACATAACTCTTTGCCAAATTTTATTTCTATAACGTCGTTGCATAAAGAGGTCAAAATTTTCATATTACGTCGTATATTCGTTTACAGTTTTTCTACCAAATGTCAATTTTGAAGTGATGTACATCCATGCCATAGTCTGTTTTGTGTGGGTTTTGTTTATTTTATTACTGTAAAAAGAAAAGATCTTTGTCGAAATGACATTTTTTAAGTGGTGGCGGACGTGCTGGACTCATCAGTACTTTACGGTTCTTGCAGACAATGTCTAAAGCAAGGCGTTGAATAGTGGCGGTTATATGGAACAATCTGGTCATATCTTATCAAACAGTAAAGGTGTCCGCGATGGTATTCACCATTGACCCACAAGTGACATTGCCATTTCTCCAAGATCATGCCTCCAACTTTTGTTATGCTTTTGGTCATATAAGATTTTTTTTAGGTAAAGGGATTTCCATACAGGCTTCTGAAAAATTCAGGTTCTCTCTTAATGTTTGGAGTACTCGTCCCAAAATGTGGGAATTCTTTTGTGAATCCTTGACCCGCGGCGTTAGTTCACTTTCCACCAAACTTGACAATTCCCAGATCCGTGAAAATAAAGTCTTTGGTCAGTCTTGATAAGTTCCTAAGCGGTTATTATCATTCTGCGGATGAATTATTTTTTTCCATTTGTGATAAAATCTTCATGAAAATATCGAATATATAAGTTCTGATACAGCAACTTCTCCATCTGTAGCTTTTGGTGGTGCTGCGTGCGTCCACCTGGCCGTGGCCTTCTTTGACCAGAGCTCCAGGTGGACAGCTGTAGGCTGCATCATGATCGGTCAAGGACTACAGACAGCACTCGGGCTCCTTAACTCAATGCCTCAGGATCTTGCGCCGAGGTAAAACAAAAATCTTTTCTTTTTTATTGGTTTATATAGATAAATTTATGGATATTGCATGAGATTGGATAAGCTTTATATTATATTGATGTGTCGCTGAGGAGCTTTGCCCACAGAATTGTAATTGATGCTGGGTATTGAATGCCGGGAAGTCCAGAGCTATGCCTCTTTCATGTTGTACCGATCGGACTTTGCTCCGCGGAGAAGCTCTCTGTGTTTGTGCGGAGCTTTAACGAAAACAAACATGATGCTTGACTACTTGCAGCAGATAATGTACCTGTAGGTAATACACAGCATTTTAAGTCTCTCTCTCCTTCTCTCTCTCTCTCTCTCTCTCTCTCTCTCTCTCTCTTTCTCTCGCTCTCTCTCTCTCTCTCTCTCTCTCTCTCTCTCTCTCTCTCTCTCTCTCTCTCTCTCTCTCTCTCTCTCTCTCTCTCTCAGGATCGTATATCAGGTATAGGACACTTGGAGCGGTGAAACTCCAAAAGTGTCGGGAGGCCCCCAGAATGATTCTCTTAAATTATTCACTTAAGCTGTGAATCATAATAGTTGTTATTTCCTGGTGTCAAAGCACAACAAAGAAACCTTAAATAACAACAATGAACTTTGCTAATGCGATGAAATGGCGTACTATTTTCTTTGACCAGATTCGCCGGAACGTTGCATGGTACAGCTACTTCGGTGGCTTTGTTAGTTGCTCTCACCGCTCCACTGATCGTATCTGCCTTAACACCCAATGTAAGAAAAGCGGTTGGTTCTGTCATTACAATGTTGGTGTTGTTATTCTGGGAAAAGAAAGAACAGTTTTGATTTCTGGATCGATCAAAAGATCTCCATTAACTCTAATCTTAAGACTATGTGCGTAACATATATATATATATATATATATATATATATATATATATATATATATATATAATTATATATAGTGCTGCACTAACTTGCAAGAATTCTAATTTTCTTAATTACTTGTCATTCTAATACAACGAGCGTTTATAGGCATATCTCAACTATTGCGAGTTTAAAAATTAGATTTTTATGCTTATTTTTATCATGCTGAAGCAAGTTGTCTTACGTCGGCTTATGGCCGAGTAGTGAGAGTTCCTTACCACCGTAACTTTTGTTCGTTTTTTGTTTTCTTACTCTTTTTAAGTTAATAGAAGATGAAATCTGCATTTGAAAAAAGAACAATAAGATATAACCAGTAATGACAGCCAGGTTTCTTGCCGTTCACCTCACTGTGTGTGGGTCTTTTCTGCCACACACCCCATCCTGAAGAGCCAACAGGCTCATTTTTTTTTTTCATTATTTTGAAAAAACATTGACTGTGATCCATTTTGACTCATGGTGTCTTCATTTCAAGGAATTACCTTATCGCTATTCTAAAGGAAATTTACTCTCTTTACTTTAAGCTAATTTATTCAAAATTTATAGAAGCAAGGGATTTTGAGTCCATTTCCGGGTTGTTGTTTTTTTTTTTTTTTTTTTTGCTTTCCTTTTTTTTAAGGCTGTCTATTATTTTTTCCCTTATTTTATTATTATTATTATTATTATTATTATTATTATTATTATTATTATTATTATTATTATTATTATTATTATTATTATTATTATTATTATTATTATTATTATTATTATTATTATTATTATTATTATTATTATTATTATTATTATTATTATTATTATTATTATTATTATTATTACTATTAATTTCATTTCTCATTTTTACCTTGCTGCATCTTTAAGAACTCCAGCTGCCTTGTTTTCCCGCAGGGTATGTACAAGGAGTGGCGAGTGGTGTGGTTACTTCTCTCCGCTGTTTACCTCAGTGGATCGATTGTGTTTCTTATATTCGGTGAGATTAAGTTACAGGCCTGGGCAGATATCCCATCTGATGGAGGAACAGTTAAGGAAACCATTGACACAAGTCAGGATAAAAATATCAACCAGCACCTCCTTAACGACTAATGTGAATCTAGGTCTAAACCACATAGTATAGAATAGCTTTCTCACATTATCACTATCAGTATCTGGCTATGGTGGTGGGAGAATATAAGTCATTTTGCATATATATATATATATATATATATATATATATATACGAGTATATATTATATTAGTCTTCTTTCTGTTTCTCTCTCGCTCTTTCTCTCTATTTATATATATATATAGAGAGAGAGGGGGGGGGGGGAAATAGAAGGAGGGAGGGCATAGTCAAAATTGAAACAGATGAATAAAAATAATATTGCTTTTAGAGTTCATCACTTTGTTTTTTTTATTGTTTTTTTTTTTTTCTGTTTCATCTACTGTGTTTCTATCCGCACCTTTCTGTCTTCTTTTATTTTAAATAGTTCACCTATAAGCACTGCTACTATTTAGACACAAAATTCAAATTTGAATAGAGAAATATTAAGAGGTTGATATCAGAGTCGCAGTCTTTAGCTGTACATTTCTTTTGTGTTCTGGCCCGCTGCGTAGAATACACTACTCCTCAATCTTGAGAAACATTAAAGGGATGGAAAAAAAAGAGTTAATTTATCTCTCTTTCTTCGTGTGTCTATTTGCTTTGTATGGAAATATGAATACCTTTTATGTAAATATATGTGTATTTTTTATTTACCTATTTATATATATACACCTGGATTAAAACATACGTATTTTTGACTTTTTATGTTAATGGGCATATCATTTTTGAATTACCCAAAGAGGGATGAATAAAGTACATCTTTTCTTATCTTATCTTTCCTTCTTTTTATTTCTGTCAAACTGTCTGTCACGGTTACCCAAACTTTAAGTTTAGTATACATGGTGAGTTGTTTAACGACTCTCATGGGGCAAAGCTCCGATCCTATCGGGTGCTCCTTCTGGTCCAACAATAAAAATAACAGTCATCTATGGTCGAAACGATATCTGGATCAACTTTTGCGATATATTACTAAAATTTAACCGCAATGATTTTTCTATCTTTTGCAAATTTCACTTAAAATTTCAAAATGAAACGTTACGATAAATACATTGTAAATAAATTAAGCTGTTTTCTGATTCATCGTGATTATTTTATAAATAAGCCACTAATGAGCTTTTATGATGGATAATATTTACCAAAACCTTTTTCAAAGAATCGATATGTTTGTGATATTTCTTGTATAAATAGAGAAAAAGTATTATTTGAATAAACAGCTCTCACAGAAACTATTCATTTAAGAACTGGCGTTGCTGTCACGGTATAGCCTAGTTTTTCTGAGCTTTTAGTTTTAGGTGTAGATATACCCAGAGGTAACTTTTCTAAGGCATGTAATAAAACAATGATTCAACTGCTGTTGGATTGTTCCATTTCTCTGGTACATCTATGTAGGAAACGATAGAACTCTTATATTTAAGGATACATTTTTCTATCATTAAAACGATTAAGTTGTTTCTCCCTTTTTCTCCCGTTCTCTCTCTCTCCCTCTCTCTCACTCTCTCTTCCCCCACCCACCCCCCCCCCTCTCTCTCTCTCTCTCTCTCTCTCTCTCTCTCTCTCTCTCTCTCTCTCTCTTCTCTCGCACACATCCTTGAAAAGAAAAACCGGTGTAAAAGAATGAGTGACATATTATTAGTCATAAACAACAACACATGTCCAGACTATGTTAAAAATGAAATAAACAAAATGAAGAGTTGTCGCCGTTACTTTCGTTCATAGTTTTTCAGATAAAAGTTTCTTACAAGCGACGATCACTGGTTGTGTCCCTGATATTACATTTTTAAGAATTATTCCGCCTACAGAGATGGCACCTAATTAGTCTGTAAGGAATTCTATTTGAGAATCAGAAATAGATGTAGTTTTGTTTTCATGCCTTGTGTATTTAAAATCTGAAATAAAATGATATATGCCAAAGTGTTATGTGAAGCAAATTTCACATATTCAACTTAAATATGAGCTAGACGTAATAGTAGGCTTATGTTCAATTCCTGAGCCTTGCGTATGGAAAGATGTTTTTTTTTTTGTATGAGTACCTGTAACTATAGTCAGCTCCAATTATTATGGTCGAGTCTTCGCTTTCGGGAAGCCGCCGTTTTATTCTTTTCTTTTTGAGGACTATTGAGAAGATCAGAATGGATGTCGAGCTCTTCCTGTACTGGCGCAAGATGTGGCTCATTATGGTTGATGTAGTTCTTTCCAAAGGTAAAATAACTATCTTTTCAAGGGCTTCAAATTTGCGATTAAGAATAATATGCTAATTTTGAAAAACCTTAATCTATTATTGAACCTTATAAACATTCATTATCGTGTAGATATAAAGGCTATGGAACGCCGGAAAAAGTGCACTTTTAGGCTTTTGTGAAATTCATAACCTTCTAAAAAGCGTGTAAAAATATCTTTAAATAGATTGCAAAAGTACAGAAGTAGCTGACTTTCAATAATCAATGAAAGTGTTCGTTAAATCATAGCCTCTCCATACTCAATATGAGCATTATTAGTATTCATCAAGCTATAGTCTCTCCTGCAGCTATGTAAATTCTGAAACAGGTGAACATCTCAACAATTTATGTTATGATGGCAAACGTCAGGCGCTGGCGACAGGAATGACATGAGGATAAGTAAATGAATAAAAGCACTTCTTCGTGTCAGTTGCAAAACATTTTGCTCCAATACCAAACGTATAGTTTTTATATGACAATCAAATTGATTATTAGTTATGGTGCACACACTCGCTACCCCAGAAATTATCACTTGAGAATTCTCCGAGTATTTGAATAACAAATATTGCAGTACATGATCGACCATCTACAATGACAAGAAAACTGTAAGCACTTTTTACGTTAATACATATGGAAGCATCTTTTATGGTCCACGAAGTGGTTTGCAGCTAGCATCACCATTTGACAAAATATCCTGATGTAAAAGCAACAATTCGTGTTACTTTTGATTTGTGAAAAGCAGCATAAAATTGAAAGATCTACTGCTTTCCACAAATCGCAAGCAAGTCTTCAGAGCATTTTGTGGAATATCGTTGCTAGCTACAATTCTTTGGTGTAAACATACATTTGCTCTCATTGCAGGCGTATGTGTATGGTGTTGTCTTAGATTTTAAAAAAATGTGGAGGCCCGCTGCAGGAAATCAAACCTAATTAAAAAAAAAAAAAGATGTATTGCCTATTTATAAATTCGAGATGTACCTATCCTCTCATTATCAATAGGAGAAGACGTTTTACTTACACTTCTCTTAAATCTTAGTTACCGGTTATAAACCGTTAATCGTTCTGTTATTGAGCGGTGTGTAGTGGGAGTCGATCTTGTTGATACATGTTGGGTCATAAACCTCGGCC
The DNA here is from genome assembly GCA_033675545.1 of Elysia crispata. Lineage (NCBI taxonomy): Eukaryota > Metazoa > Mollusca > Gastropoda > Plakobranchidae > Elysia > Elysia crispata. The sequence continues at coordinate 836,558 of JAWDGP010000459.1, forward strand.
ATAATCTTTTGAGAACAGGTGGCGCCTTTTCGGGCACATACTTAGAAGAAATATTGAAATACCTGCTAATAAATCAATGAACAGCTATTTCGCCACACACGGAAAAAAGTTTCGGGGCCGCCCTTTAACAACACTACCAGTCGTCCTCAACAAAGACCTATCAAGACTACAAGAAAACACACTACAACTCACAACTAGGGAAGACCTCGAACACCTAAGATGCATCGCCCAGAACAGACAGCAATGGAGAGAACTGTCGACGAGAATCCGAAAAGCTGCCGAAGCGCCCCCGTCGGACAACTGAGACGCGGAAGGCCCTAAGTCAAAGTAAGTCATAATCTTTTTTTCTTTCAAATTATTTAAAAGAGATCTATAAAAAAAATGTTGGATTATATAAAACCAGCTAACTAGGTAATGGTCTTAGCAAAAAAAGGCCAATAATTTTGCTTTAATGCTGTTTCCTTGCAGACAAATTAGATAAGAATTTATATGTTACAACTTTTGGAGCCTTTCTGTTCGAACGTTGAAGACCATTCTCTTCGATTTGCTAAAATGTCATGTTTCTTTGACCCTGACAAGAAGAAGTTTAGGCTTGATAGGAATCTGATCGGTGTACAGCTTTCCATGGTCAATCACAACTCTTAAATTGCACGTAGAGGCTTCTGGGAAATGACTATTGTATGATTAAAAAAAAACCAGCGTTGCAAAGTGTTGCTAACAGATGTAGTCGAACATGCCAATTTTACAACAACGATTGGGAGTTAAAGAAAACCCAACTGAAGCGGCCATCATGGAGACCACTTGGAACACAATTGGTCTATTAGTGTTTTAAGGGCGCAAAGCACAATTGGTCTGCCAGAGTTTTAGGGAGCTAAACACGATTGTTTTGCTAAGTTTTTAGGGAGCTAAACACAATTGGTCAGCAGGAGTTTTTAGGGACCTAAATACGATTGGTCTTCCAGTCTTTTAAGAAGGATAAATACGATTGGCCTTCCAGTGTTTTGAGGGAGCTAAACACGACTGGTCTGCCAGTGTTTTAAGGGAGCTAAACACGACTGGTCTGCCAGTGTTTTGAGGGAGCTAAACACGACTGGTCTACCACTGTTTTAAGGGAGCTAAACACGACTGGTCTACCAGTGTTTTAAGGAAGCTCAACAGAATTCTGTCTGCCAGTGTTTTTAGGGAGCTAAACACGACTGGTCTACCACTGTTTTAAGGGAGCTAAACACGACTGGTCTTCCAGTGTTTTAAGGAAGCTCAACAGAATTCTGTCTGCCAGTGTTTTGAGGGAGCTAAACACGACTGGTCTGCCAGTGTTTTAAGGAAGCTCAACAGGATTCTGTCTGCCAGTGTTTTGAGGGAGCTAAACACGACTGGTCTGCCAGTGTTTTAAGGAAGCTAAACACGACTGGTCTGACAGTGTTTTAAGGAAGCTCAACAGGATTCTGTCTGCCAGTGTTTTGAGGGAGCTAAACACGACTGGTCTAGCAGTCTTTTAAGGAAGCTCAACAGGATTTGGTCTGCCAGTGTTTTAAGGAAGCTAAACACGACTGGTCTGCCAGTGTTTTAAGGAAGCTAAACACGACTGGTCTGCCAGTGTTTTAAGGAAGCTCAACAGGATTCTGTCTGCCAGTGTTTTGAGGGAGCTAAACACGACTGGTCTGCCAGTGTTTTAAGGAAGCTCAACAGGATTTGGTCTGCCAGTGTTTTGAGGGAGCTAAACACGACTGGTCTGCCAGTGTTTTAAGGAAGCTAAACAGGATTTGGTCTGCCGATGTTTTGAGGGAGCTAAACACGACTGGTCCGGCAGTGTTTTAAGGGAGCTAAACACGACTGCTCTACCAGTGCTTTGAGAGAGCTAAACACGACTGGTCCGGCAGTGTTTTAAGGGAGCTAAACACGACTGCTCTACCAGTGCTTTGAGAGAGCTAAACACAATAATTATTGATCTTCCAGTGTTTTGAGGGAGCTAAACACTACTGGTCTACTAGTGTTTTAAGGGAGCTTAAAAGGATTTGGTCTGCCAGTATTTTGAGGGAGTTAAACACGACTGGTCTGCCAATGTTTTGAGGAAGCTAAATAGTAAATACGATTGGTCTATCAGTGTTTTGAGAGAGCTAAACTTTTATGCCGCGGAAAAAAGGAAGTATCTGACTTGAAGAATCTGCGCTGTGGCGGTACAGTTTTGTCTTGTTTAAATATTCTTTTAATATTATTCAGGAATATCCAGTCTCTGGTAAGGCAGAAAGCTGAACTGCTATGTGAATCCTTTTATGTGTATTTTTTTTTTATATTAGATTGCCATTTTTATTGCGTGTCTCTTCCACTATAAAACTATGTTTGGACTGTAAATACCTGTTTTGGATATAATTAAGTATTCCAGTAAAGTTTTTATACCACACCCAAAAACCCTAGCTTGAATCATTTTAAGCAAAACTATCATGTGCTTGGACTTTTAGTGTGAGCTTATTAGCGCAATTCTTGGGAAGATAAAAAAAATGGTGTCATTTGAAGCCTTAGTCGGATCGTGATGCAAAGTTAGTATACTATTGCGGTGGACATTGTAAAATATAATTGCTAAAAAAGTGGATTTAAGGCCGAAGTGGTTATTACGTCGTTGTTTTTCATTCTATCGAACCAGAAACTCGATCGATCATTGTTTAATTCTCAAAGTAAAGCCTGCTAAGCTTCTCCTTGGTAAAGCCACAAAAGTTATAGTGTTCGGATGTCGATAACTACAAAAGGAGTGAGACAACAAAAATTGTTCTTAAAAATCTTATATTTCTTACAGTCCAAGCATACCCTTTGCTTTACTTCTTTTAAGTATCAACTCACCCAAAATGGAGAATTCGAATCATGGGGACATTCTGACAATCTGATGCCACCTGTAGTTTTTTCCCTTCCTCACTATTCAGGCATATTTTAATTTTTTGGGCAAAAATAAACTGAGATGAAAGAAGAGTTGCTGATAATTCAGTGACAACATCTAGATTGTCCGAAAGGTCATTCCGATTGTCATGAGGTAGACTAATGGGTTAATAAGAAAAAGATGAAGAAAAGATAGGGGGGAAGTCACAAGAAAGTTCGATCTACATTATTGCAATAAACATTTCTGGAGATCGCTGCGAATGGACATCGAAAAATACTTGTTACGTTTTAAGTGTCCTCTCTGGGACTTGTGATGCAAAAAGCCTCAAATTGCATCGTTGGTCTTGCTGTATCCTCACCTGTAGCCTTTGCTTGACCTTTCGTCTTTCATCCAAATAGTTGTCCCCGGCCACGAGGCGTACGGTGTGCCACATTTCTTTTTTCCACTTCATAATTGAGAGGTGATCATTGTTACGGTCTTTCTTCACAATGTTGACAATATACTTAATTTCTAGTGTTTATCTCGTGTTGCATATTTTGTATTTTAACTTCATCTACAAAATCTCCTTTTCATATTATATTTTGCCATATTATCTTTAGTGCTCTTCTTAGACATTAATTTTAAATCGCACCCAACTTCTTTTGCTCTCCTTTCGCTAATTTGCAATTTCTATCAATGTTTAAGGGTAGACTTATAAGACTTCGATGTATTATTTATCTCCAAAACAACGGTGGTTGATAAGCTCAACACTACATTTTGTGCACAAAAGATTTTTTTAAATCTATTTTCCATCAAATTCTTCTTAAGTTCCTTATTTAACCTCACCGTAGCGGGCTACAGCCACAGAACGCTGTTTTCCGTTCATGCACTCTTTGGTGAAATCCGAAACATTATAACAGCATAATAAATATAGGTCTCTCCTTCAATCCCACAAAAAAATAGTAATGTATACCGGGGAATCCATGGTTTCGATTCGTTCCATTCATCAACAGTGGAAAAATTGTCTCTTCAAAAAAAAGCACGTCACGCTAGGAATAATTTACCCTTGGCCGAGATTTTTGCAAATCAGATGAATATGCACTTTTTGCTCCAAAACTCACGTGGTTGAATTGGAGGCGTCTTCTTTAATCATTGCGACTGGTTTATTTCCTTTCTTCATGTGGACGAGGATATTTTTAGGTAAGAATACCCATTTTAGGTAGCAAACTGTGTTGCTTAAGTTAGAGATGTTAGTCTTATATGCTTTAATTGCCCTCAGATTACAATGTGAATGAATGTTTTTTTGTTTTTTTTTTCATTTTCTCTTTATTTAAGCTGGAATCACATTTTATGAATCTTGATTTAGGTTAAAAAAAAAAAATTATACTGTGATGTCAACTGATGTGAAACAAATGCTTGTGCATTACCAATGAGAATTTCTTCTGGTTTTGAATTTTTTATTGGATTTTAACAAGTTCTCCTCTACTTTAAAAACTTGTACTGTATAAAAGGTATCTGTAATAAAGCAACTTGCAGGTTAAGTCTGCTTTAACTATAGGAGTGCCACATGATGCCTTTTGGTGCTTTCTGAGATGTTTCTGATATTTAGATCAATTCAGCATTGCTTCTCCCTGCCTTTTTAGGAGAACTTCCTGGTACAGAGTCAGCAAGTAAAAACCATTATAATAATCTAAATATAGTTTTTTTTTAAACGCGGAATAATGAAAGGTCGCCTAGGCATAAACAAAGATGCGTTATAAGAGACAGATGAGTATCAGACAATAGATAATTAGATATGTATAAATAATATATATATATTTATATACAAGGAGGATGCGGGGTCAATATGAATTCAGCTTGGATTCTATCAACCGTATACCTTGTTAAGATACTGCTTGCACTTACCTTACCATTGTTTGCTTCAATTGTTGTTCTGTAGAATAAAGAATCTAAGTATGTTATTCAACTTTAAGATCAATACAATATCTGTTATTCTAAACCCTTTTATAAATGTACTCTGATTATCATTTTCATAGTCAACTACGTTGGGCTGTTCATCCAGGACTCTCATTATTGTTGTCGGATTCAGTTTTTTTTTATAATTATTTTCATGTCCTAAGTAAATTGTGGTTAGATTAGGATTTAGATCTAGGCTTTGATACGCCTTTCACATCTCGACATTCATATTTTTTGCTATACATACACACAAATACACACACCACACAAAAAGTTCATGCCCTCATAACCTTGTTTTTTCATCTCAGTAAATCTCACCCTTTCTTTTACTCGGCTTCACATTAACAAGAGGCTGCGATTGAACTGTAAAAAAAATGGTTCGGTCTCATGATGTTAAGAATATGGCCAGTCATGTTACTTTACGTCTAAAAATAAAAATGATTACTATCTACATTCCATATGATTTGAGGAAGATTCTGGGTGCAATGGTCATTCCTACTCCTTGTCAGGGCCATGTGGTTTTATTCGTTCTTCAGTCGTAGTAGGAAACACAAGCAAAGGAAACAGATTTTTCCATGCGTCAGTAACTACAAGTACCCATCTTGTTACATTGTAGAGACAGGCATGCCTGGCTGTTACTTGTGCCTCACACCTCATGGGCTCTGAGCAGAGGGCAGGTTGTCCTCTCAGCAAAGCCCACATATGAGCGTAAAGCAGAAGGAGGGTCCTCCCTCACGGCAAAACCTACAGAGAAGTCCTGCGCAGAAAGCGGTTCTCCCACATAAGCGCTATGCTAGGCAGGCATGTTCTCCTCACGGCAAAGCCCACAAAGAGGCTCTGCATACAAGGCGGGTTCTCCTTAGGCCATATACGTTCTGAGCAGAAATAAGATTCTCCTCACAGTAATCACGCTAAAAATAAACATATTTCCCACATGTCAATAACTGCATGTACCCATCTCTTAATAAAGTGCCGACAGACATGCTTAAAATGCAATTCTACTCTTCGTACCCCATGAGCTCAACGCAGGAGACAAGCTGGTTTTCTCATGGCAAGGCCCACATATGGGTGCATCGCAGATGACGAGTTCTGCTCACAGCAAAGTCCACCACGAGGCTCTGCGCAGGAAGTGGATTCTATCAACGCAAAGCCTATATATGGGTAACGCGAGTCTTCCACGTGACAAAGCACATAAAGAGGCCCTGCTCAGAAGGTGGAACCTCCTCAAAGAAAACCCCATGGGCGCATAGCAGAAGACGACTTCTCCTCACGACAAAGCCTAGTTATGGGCTCTGCGCAGGAGGCTGTTGGTACGCAACTGGAAGAAACGATAGCGGATGTGTCGTGCTCGGAGAATCTTCCTGGGATAGGAGTTTAATTTGAGATCAGAAGTAGACGGATGCTAAACTTAAGTGCGGCAAAGACTTTATCGCGGTCCATCTCGTGAGAGAAAAACGTGCAGGGATATGTTTTTCCGTCGTCCATGTGACATCAACTTTGCAGGGTATCGCAATGCGCTAATGTCCGAAAAACTTGTTCGTCCAGCAGCTTCTTCTGTACCGTTTTTCTGACATTCATCACTGAGGCAGAAACTGGATAGATAGCACAATGAGGGACCAGCTTTTCCCTTTTTTAAACATGCCAAACATGTCATGAAGAAAAAGAATGGAAGTTGCCACATCTCCATCGACTTACTACAGAGTCATCGTTATGTATATCCTGCTTCAATTTTCTCGCCTGCTAAATCGGCGAAGAGAGAGTACTTCTTAAATCTTGACCTTGCCAGAGCTGTTGCCAGATCTGATGATCTCATTACAAGACCTACAAAGTATGTAGGGGGAACGATACAGGTTGAATCCCTGTGCTACCACAGAGAGCTAGAATCAGTCAAGTGAGGACTGTGCAGCCATCAGAGCTGCCATAAGAAGCAAATCAGATCCTTTTTAGGTCTAGATGTTTATTCCTGCCTTGATTTCTAACTTGGCTGATGCAGATTCTTCTTTATTAGTCCTTTAAATCAATAGTTAATTTAGTAGGATGAAATGAGCTGTCCTTACCAAGCCCATTTCGGTGCTTCCTAACGCAAACAAAGAATTTATTTTAGATTTTTAGGGGATTTTTCCAGTCACTTGTGCTAAGAGAAAGCTACTAGCTAGAGACAAAAAAAAAGATGCTATGCATCACAAAATCAATGTTTCGAAACATTTGGGGTATCAGGGACTTTGCTTTTTATCTTTAAGATAGGCATTTTACTCTGTGAATGATAATAGACCCCTTCAGTTCTGTATAGTGTCAAAGTTTAATAGCCCTTGAGTCATGCGTTTTGTTTTTTAGGGCAAGAATAATAGGCGTGCTGACTTCCTTAGCAGAGCATCTGTAAATGTTAGGCTTTTATTGTGAATTATGTGAAGGATTATAGAAAACGCTAAACATTGCTGTTATCTTATTTGCTCTCTGTGCACTTATTGTTATCTCCTTAGATCTTTGTTCCCTTTCCTCACTGATTATCATTTAGTTCATAAAGTTATCGACAACTATCCTTTGAAACTTGAGGTGTCAGAGGTTTTTGTAAAATTTATATGAAAAATTTGAGTAACTTCAATCTCACCTCGCATTGTGATTGTACAGTCAATTTTAATATTCTATTAAACGGACTTTTTATTCATTTGTTATGGAGAGAAGAGATACGTGATGAGCCTGCTAAAGCCTTTGTGAATATTCTAGTTTGATCAGATCAAGGGATATCCTACGTGACGGTTTTCGGTACGTACTGTATTATTTTTGTCGTTTAGACCTATGCTTTTTTTTTTCAAATGCTTTAGGAGAAATTTCTGGTTTGAGTCTACAAACAACAAACATATATAATTCTAGTATAGATTAGATTTCTAGAGGGTCGAATTGGTATGAATAAAGATGCATTGTGAAAGATAGAGATAAGAAATAAAAAATAAACAAAAATGAAAAGACATCAATGTAAATTCGATTGAGATATTTTCAATCTTAGATCTAACCAACGTGTTCTTCGCGCTGTCTGACCTGTGACTGAGTTCAGCTTTTTCTTATTACTTTCAGGAATAATGTAAGTTGTTACCCTACCCACTAGAATCTTCATAACGTGGAATATCTAGGTTCCTATTACATATCAACCACATCACAAATGCCCGATGATTATTATTATTATTATTATTATTATTATTATTATTATTATTATTATTATTATTATTATTATTATTATTATTATTATTATTGTTATTATTATTATTATCATTATTATTATTATTATTATTATTATTATTATTATTATTATTATTATTATTATTATTATTATTATTATTATTGTTATTATTATTATTATTATTATTATTATTATTATTATTATTATTATTATTATTATTATTATTATTATTATTATTGATATTGTCATTTACAGCCGCAACGATATGAAAATCATCAAAGCTGTGATAATTTAGACGAAAGGAAATATGCAATCTCTCGGGGCCGCGGAGAAAGCTGATGTCCCAGGGTCTGGCACAATGAAGCTGGAGATGGAAACAAATAGTCGTGAAGGAAGCGGAGCAAAGGCAAGCACCTGCCAACACATCTGTTCCTGGCGTATGTTACTCTGTATTCTCCTCCAGTTTTCCATCGTAACTCTCAGTCTACCAAAGTCCACTTTCAACATGGCGTTTGTGTGCAGCACGTCCAGACGGCAGGAGGTCCTGCATGGGATGAACAAGTCGGGAGATTCTGCTGCAGATGGTCAGCTTCGGGGGAACTCGTCACTTGACCATGACATATCGCACGCATCGCAGGTAATTGCTGCTGCTTTTTTGTGTTTTGTTTTTAATCTAAGAAATATATTAAATTTTGTTCTCTATTTGACAAAATTAAAGTCTCAGCAAAAGGTTTTTAAAGGAAACTCAGGATATTTTAAACTATTGAAGTAACGTTTTATATATATATATATTAGCTGGCGGACTCTATCTTTCTCTCTAAAGATAGAGAGAAAAACTATCCAAATTACACAAAACACACTAAACAAATTAACTAACTAATTAATTGCTGTAATAACGAAATAATCAAAATAAGGCACACAGTTAAGTTTGAAATAGTCTATACTAGAGCTTTATTAGGTGGAATACTCGTAATAGTGCAACAATAACAAAAAACAACAAGTAAATGAAAATAACTACAAACTCCAAATAATTCTTGAAACCATAAAATATCAATAGACCGACCCATTTCACCCGTTTCCCCAGAATATCTATACCCGACCGAGATCATAGAAACAGTCCGTTACATCTCACATCCTACGATCAAAGCATCACATAAACATCTAGATCCCCCAGATGTTCCCAGATTCCCTAATCAAAGAAAGTTTTATATTTCGAGCCGACCGAAGAAAAGCTTCTCTGACCAGCTGGACAGGAACAAAAGAAACACTAATACCGCTAATAATGTAACCATTACCACAGACTATTTATAGAAATAAAGCACCAGAAGGATGGAGAATCAAATTAGCGCCAATAAACAAATGGCCAATAACATCATAGAAATAAAAAATTACATAAAATCACACAACAGACATCACCAAACTTTCCATCCGCTTACATTTACACACACACACACACACATGTTAGATATTTTAACCCCACATGCTTTTACCTATGTTCTGCACGTACATAATCCATGCCTGTGGAAAAGAGCATAAAGATAAGAGCTGCACTGATCAAGGGGCTGAAATGCTCTCTTTATCTTTCATTGATGCACTGATTACAATATTATACCTCATTGATATATAACGAAAAGGTAAATCGAAAGGCGATTTGACTGCGAAGATTTTTTTTTCTTATCCCGAATAAAATACCGCTGACGTCAACAAGATCTTGGGCAATGTTTTTTCTTCTTCTCTTTTTATAGCACTTTAAATGTCTTCTAAATTCACATCCATATCTGACTATTTGTTTTTTTTCATAGAGCTAGTTTTTGCTTTCTTTTTTTAGCATAATCCGCATTTTATGACCTCATTATATTACGTGATTTCAGAACTTTGAAGTGCGCACCAGATATTACAGATATGGGCTTATAGATAAGATAGGTGGTTATACAATGTCTCGTTATGTCAATTAAAAATGAAAATTGAATTTGAAAACAAAATTTTGCATTTGACCTAGAAAATACCTATCGCCAATACAACGGATCTTTTTACAATATCAAAAGATTTACAGATAATGGTCTTTACCACCTCTTACTCTCTACCACAAAGATTTAGATTAAGATCCAATGCTTTTTATACAAAAAATAAGTTCACAAAAACTAAATCTGGATTCATATATTATACTTCTATAATCATAATTTCCGCTTTGGCCCATTCGTTATCGTTGTTCAGCTCAATTTAAGTCTAAGGTGTCAAAACTTTTTAGAACATTTCTTCTTTTAATATGTTAAGATTCCAGTAATTTCACCTTTTTGGTTGCAATAATCTCAATAACATTACAAATGCATGTATAGATTTCAAAACGTGCAAAACTTTTTTGTAGGTTATGCCAATTTTTTTTAATCGTTTGAATGCTTTACTCCATCTCTTGATAGCAAGCTCACAAACGTCTCGTTCAGATATTTCGCGGGAGATTTGAATCGAAATGTATTCGATAATGCCTCTTGCTAACAAAGCACTGGATCGTCAAACGACCACGAAGTGTTCGATTTGTTTTAACAAATTAAAGATATAACCTAATTTCGTTATTTATCATCACAGGTGATGACAGATTTAAACTGGAATTCAGAAACCAAAGGCCTTATTCTGTCATCCCTGATGATGCCGGCATTTGTTGGACCGATGCTCTCTGATGTGATCCGCCTTAAACTGGGCAACGCGTTTGTTTTCAACGCAATTTTTCTCATCGCCGGGACCATCACGTTTGTTTCTCCTTTACTGGCCCGCATCAGCCCGTCATTGGTTATAGCTGCCCAGATCGTCCTGGGACTCACTACGGTACTGGCTGACCCGAATCTAGTTTTGTCAGTAGAATAATTAATGGTTGGTCAGCTCTTACACGGTAGTTTTCTTCTTCTTCTTCTTCTTCTTCTTCTTCTTCTTCTTCTTCTTCTTCTTCTTCTTCTTCTTCTTCTTCTTCTTCTTCTTCTTCTTCTTCTTCTTCTTCTTCTTCTTCTTTCTTTCTTTCTTTCTTTCTTTTCTCCTCTTTCCCCTCTTCTCTTTTTCATTCTCATTTTTCATTTCCTCAATCCCTAAGTCTTACTCTCTCTATCGCTCTCTCTTCTCTCTTTCGCACCTTTCCCGCGTTCCCTTTTTATTCCTGTATCTATGTATAAATCGTTACCAAGATCTAACGCACCTACAATTCAGGCTGAAGGCTTCCACAACAAAAATGTCTAACTGTCCTAACTCTGCCAAATGGTTAAACGATATAGATCACTCTTACACTTACTGCAAAAGTTTGTTCACTTCAGTGACTTGGCCTGCGTTTTAGGAAATTTTGCTCGCTACCTATTCCATCTGTTATACTCTCTCTCTCTCTCTCTCTCTCTCTCTCTCTCTCTCTCTCTCTCTCTCTCTCTCTCTCTCTCTCTCTCTCTCTCTCTCTCTCTCTCTTTCTCTTTCTCTTTTTCTCTTTCTGTCTCTCTTTCTATCTCTCTCACTCTGTCTCTCTTTCTCTCTCTCTCACTCTGTCTCTGTCTCTCTTTCTCTCTGTCTCTATCTCTATCTGTCTGTCTCTCTCTGTCTCTCTGTCTCTCTGTCTCTGTCTCTCTCTCTCTCTCTCTCTCTCTCTCTCTCTCTCTCTCTCTCTCTCTCTCTCTCTCTCTCTCTCTCTCTCTCTCTCTCTCTCTCTTTCATTCTACCGCCTGGTTCGTTTGCCCCAAGAGATTCAATTGTGCAGCGCAACTAATCGGTAATGATATCTTATGTGAGGTGAGCTCTGCAGTAACCACTTTAGTGAAAGCCTTGAATGAATAACAGGTGTGGGTCAGGAAAGATTGTGGGGTGACCCAGATGGGAAATGCTTGAGGAATCCCTATCTGTTTGCCTGAGATAAGACAAGCTTATTCTGCTAGTTGTTACGCCTAATTTTCACTCCATGTGTTAAGAACTAAAACTCCAGCTAGCAGCCCTAACTTTTTTTTTTATGGTAGCGTGACTAAATCACAGAATAACAAATTATTACACAAGGAAATGTGAATGTTTCAGTCAGGTGCAGTAAATTGACGGAAAAATAGAGCGCCTCTAAGTGTGACACCCTCACTGCCAGCTCAATGGTCATATTTGGGGAAGGCAGTGTCGGAATTGAGATGATAATAGGCTGCCATTCATAGGGCTTGTGATGGAAGTTTAGTATATAAAAATCAACCAAAAACCTAGATCTAGCTCGAGACCGACAAATAAGACTAAAGACTCGGAAACATAATAACAGACGGAATGAACAGGGATCGAAACGGCACCTCGATGCGGCACCCATCGCCTTGCCGAGACTAGACCAGGCACTTAACCACTGAGCTATCCGCTTCTACTAAAATAGATGCTTCAGGAACAGTGACTTTCATGCTGGCTTGAATAGACTAAGAAGTTAAATCGCTAAGAACGATCAAGTTTAGGCAGAGGATCGGGTACTGGGTATCGGCAAAATGAGCAGGCAGGCTGCATAAGCAAAAGCGTACCTTTTCCTGTGTTTAGCTCATATGCTGTTTTTAGAAGAGATTTAAAAGAAAAAAAAAGAAAAAAAAATTGATAAGGAAATTCAATCAAAACATCATAATCATTTCAAACAAAATTGAAATCATTATTTTACAAGGAATTCCTGTTTGTGTGAATGAAATGAAATAATTCCTTTTCGCTCCTTCTGACGCTCTCCTGCTCTCCACCTCTCTTTCACCCTGCAGTCTATCTGGTTCTCTCTATCCCTGCAGTCTCACTGGTTTTCTCTATCCCTGCAGTCTGTCTGGTTCTCCTATCCCTGCAGTCTGTCTGGTTCTCTCAATCCCTGCAGTCTATCTGGTTCTCTCTATCCCTGCAGTCTACCTGGTTCTCTCAATTCCTGCAGTCTATCTGGTTCTCTCAATCCCTGCAGTTTGTCTGGTTCTCTCAATCCCTGCAGTCTATCTGGTTCTCTCTATCCCTGCAGTCTATCTGGTTCTCTCAATTCCTGCAGTCTATCTGGTTCTCTCAATCCCTGCAGTTTGTCTGGTTCTCTCTATCCCTGCAGTCTATCTGGTTCTCTCTATCCCTGCAGTCTATCTGGTTCTCTCTATCCCTGCAGTCTCTCCAGTTCTCTCTATCACTGCAGTCTATCTGGTTCTCTCTATCCCTGCAGTCTCTCAGGTTCTCTCTATCCCTGCAGTCTATCTGGTTCTCTCTATCCCTGCATTCTATCTGGTTCTCTCTATCCCTGCATTCTATCTGGTTCTCTCTATCCCTGCAGTCTATCTGGTTCTCTCTATCCCTGCAGTCTGTCTGGTTCTCTCTATCCCTGCAGTCTCTCTGGTTCTATCTCAGCCTGCAGTCTACCTGGTTCTCTCTCACCCTGCAGTCTTTTTAATTCTCACAATCGTGCAGTCTGTCTAGTTCTCTCTCAACCTGCAGTCTATCTGGCTCTCTCTATCCTGCAGTCTATCTAGTTCTCTCTCACCCAGCAATCTATCTGGTTTTCTCTATCCCTGCAGTCTCACTGGTTTTCTCTCTCTGTGTAGCTTGCGCTCTCTAACTCTCTCTCTATCTCTCTCTCTCTCTCGCTATCTATCTATATAGCACTTTCTCCGTCGCTCTCTCTCTCTATGTCTCTAGATGAATTTATATATCTCTTTCTTTGTCTTCTTAGTTCTGCCTCTTTATCACTCTACTCTCTCTTTATCTATTTATTTTTATCTCTCTACATCACTCAGCCTCTTTTCATCTCTTTGTGTCTCTGTGTTAAACTCATCTTCTCCGTTATGAAAGATCCATCCACTTATGCTTCGATCTGCTGTAAAAAAATCAGGTATTGTTTTCATGATTTTTTTTTTCTCTCCAGGATGCCAACATGCCAATCATAGGCGAAGTTTTGCCCCACTGGACTCCTGTATCCGAGAGGATCACAGCTACCTTTATTGTCTTTGCCGGTATTAGATTCATTTCTTCTAGCGCGAAAAATACCCAGTAACATCTGTATTCCCTTGTCCGTTTGATCCTGAATATTTATTACATTGATACAGAGGAAAAGATAAAAAAAACAACAGGTGATTAGATAGATAAGTAAAAGGTTTACGGACAATCATGTTAGATCGATAAAAAGATTTATAGAGGGATAGGTAGATTTGTTATAAAAAGTATAATAGATAAAAAGATAGAAAGGCAGGTCGATAAATAGACTGACAGAAGATAGGTAAATAAATATAGAGAGTTAGATCGATAGACAGAGAGATATAAATAAAGTTTATCTTACATATAGACCTACTCATTACATGCATGGTACATGCAGTGTTTTGTGCTCTCTTCGGATGCCCTTCTTTTTACTTTTTTTTTTTTTTTTTTTTTTTTTTTTTTTTTTGAGTCATAGGCTACATTTGTTTGTTATAGGGGAGTATGATTGGGATTTTAGAATTTTTTCCACCATAGATTGTATTCGATGTTGATTCCTTTTTTGCACTGATACATATATATAAGAGGAAGATGTATGTGTGATGTTTGTGAGTCCATTTTTGCTCCATTTTGGCTTGGTATACGATCCCCTGGTGCAGGCATTTTACTTTTAACGAGAATGATTTTTTTTTTTTTGTTTTGGGGAAGTCACCACCAAAATATAAAAAAAAAATATTTTCATTGTCAAGAGAACCCTACCCAGCTGACACCAAACTCCGCCATACCATGAACATAAACAAAGTAAAATTAAGTTGCAGCTTTATTGGAAACATCATAAAGAGTAATGGCAGCCACAACAAAGCAGTCCTCTCATAAAAAAAACAGACAATAAAGTCTAACTACAACTGCGGAGATAAAGGAAAAATCCATGGCCGTTAAAAGCAAACTCTCTGCGAAAGGGATTCGTGTACCAAAAAACAAAAAAAAACAAAAAACAAAAAACAAAAAAACCCACAAAGATACGAGACACACACCGTAATTATAATCACCGAAACAAAAACTTCCTCTGTATTTAAAAGAAAGGCGCCCAACCCAATGCAACTCATTCAAAGGGAGCTCAGAAACAATGCCCTTATCATGGGCATGCCATGAGTAGATCTATAGTTATGTAAGAAAATCTTCATTTTATCTAAAAGCTCCTGTAGTTGACCACTTACTTGAAAAAAAAAACAAACCCATTTCTATTTAGATAATTATAGAGAGAGATAGGTAGATAAATAAAAATATATAGTTAGACACACAAATAGATAGATAGATTTTTTTAAAAATAGCTTCATTTTACATTGTCCA
Organism: Elysia crispata; assembly: GCA_033675545.1. Lineage (NCBI taxonomy): Eukaryota > Metazoa > Mollusca > Gastropoda > Plakobranchidae > Elysia > Elysia crispata. The sequence goes on from JAWDGP010000459.1 coordinate 851,782, forward strand.
TGCAAAGCCTTACACTGAAAATATAAAAAGGAATCTTTTTAATCATAAGTTTCATTGTGAATATTTCTTTTGTTTATCAGTTTTCAGAGAAACACAAAACTACGGCTGTATACAATCATAGAACAATAAATCATTAAACTTTAAGGAGTTTTTCCATATTTTTTAAACAGAAGAAGCAAAATCTGCCAATATTTGGGGAAGAACGGATTGACGGGGGAAAAACTAGCATCAAATTATAGTATGATTATGTTGTAGAAAAGGACTGGTTCTAAATTTGATTAAAAAATCATATCTATTTTGAAGCTGTTAAGAATGGAACGAGCTTTATTCGTTTAATGACTGACTATCAGGTTATAGCTTTGGACCCACTATCAGCGTTTTGATCAACGGATTCCTGTGCTCAATTCCCATAGATAACGGATGGCCATTTATCTTCTATGTCTCTGGTAAGTGCTCGTCCTCAAGGGATGTAGGAAAGTGCATGTTCAGAACTTCTAGAGTAAGAGTGTGTTGAAATTAGTGAGTACCACGATTTAAAACTTCTATTCTGTATAGCCTATTATTAATATAAAAGTGAAACCATCGCTCTGTGATGACTTGTATTTGCAACGCTTTAAAATGTCTGTACTATTTAGCTCTTCTTATACATGTATTTTCTCACTGTCATGACCTCTTGTAGCAGCAATAACACTCCGTAATGTTTTCCTGTCTACTAGGCTTTACATACTTCTTACGTTAGCAATAGCGTTTCTTAATCTGTCCTTTTTAATAGTTTTTACCTGCTTCTTGTAACAGCAATAACGCTCTTTACATTTTATCGTGCCAACTAGGTTTTGAATATTTCTTCTATTCGAAATAACATTCTTAAGTTTTTTTTTTTTGTTTTTTTTTCCTGTCAAACAGGTCTTGTGTACTTATTGTGTTAGCAATAAGACTCCTTTATTTTGTCCTGACTACTCAGACTTTGCATGCTTGTATCAACAATAATTTTCCTCAATTTTCCCCATCAACCAGATCCTGCAGACTTTTATCAACAATAGTTTTCCTTAATTTTCCCCGTCAACCACGTCGTGCATACTTGTATCAACAATAATTTTCCTTAATTTTACCCGTCAACCAGGTCTTGCGTATTTCTTGTACGCAGCTGCGTGGAATGTGTTAGGCTCAGAATGGCCAGAGACGCATCGTTTTGTATCAGCGTCAGAAAAATCTCACATTCTCTCCACACGAGTACAGCTGGCTTCAGGGACCACCAGAAAGGTGAGGGCACTGGCCGCGGTGAGCTGATAAACACGCGAGAATTCCTTCACTGAGGTCCCGGGTCGAACCTGCTCTAATGAAGACCTTCAGATCAGACGTGGAGGAATTTTTTTTTTCACTTTTTTGGTCTCATATGAAAATCTGTTTCACCATTTTGCTTCGCCCAGTTTTCTAGTTATAGTAGTATTAAACAAGAACACTCAGAGAACTCATGGTTTTTTGGTTTGGTTTGATTTTATTCTTTCTCATCAGGCCTTTATTGGTCTTTAAGGTATGAAAGATTTTTTTTTCCTTTATGAGGAAAGGTTTAGATTTCATTCATTTCACCGATCTTTGGGTGGATTGTCTGAACAAAATATTGTCAAAGAAAAAAATTCCACTTTTAGTTTAAAAATAACAATGATATTTCTTTCTCCCCATATATTGCAAAGGAAAAAAATAAATTAACAGATTTCCATACCAAATGACGGTTATCCTCCGTTTAATAACAAAATACTCACACAAGTGGTGTATAAAAAGGCAGACGCCGTTCTTGCAAGACAATCCAGATTTCAACTCCCATTTACTCCAAATACAATTTGTCGAGGATCACCTTTTGTTAGTTTGAATCTAAGCCGTTAAGCCCACAAATTCATTAACGTAGTCCTGTAAGACCAGACGCTCATTTCAATAAGAATGGCTTTAATAGACCAATAAATCGTTCACAGTTTACTCTACGGGTGGTGCTGTATGTGTTTTTTTTAAATGTCTTCTTTTCCTGCAGAAACCGGAGAAACCGCCATACTTGAGCATGTTTCGATCGTCAGCTGTGTTAGCCTTCTACTTCCTCTACAGCTGCCACAGATGGGGGGCAAGCGTCATTTTGATCATGTCGCCGGTTTATTTCAACAGTGTACTAGGCTTTTCAGCCGAGCAGGTAAAATTGTCAGTGTAAAAGTTTTCTTAAAGACTTACTTTAGCTAAGAGAAATGTTATATTCAGTTCTTAGACATAACTAATAATGTTGCACAAAGAGGTTCTTAACCCAAAACAATTGAGATTGTTTATAGTCATCTTTGAGCTTTGAAGACTCAAAGTTATTTAGATTGTAGGTGTTATATAAGAATAAGATGTATGTCCTTAGGATATTATTCTAAAGTTAGTGATTCTTATCATTCCGTCTTTGTATTAATTGTGAGTTGGGACTATTTAGGACCATTTAGAATGGTACTTTTGTTTATTGTCGACGTTTTGTACAAGCTCGAATAGCCTGTTGAAAACATCCTTATTTGGAGCTGAAAAGTTGATAACTCATTATTTTATCTCATGACGATTCGAACCCGGGAACATTGGCTGTAGGCAATAGGCGGAGCCCAGAAGCCAGTGGCAGGCAAGGAGATATTCCTCCGGATCTGTTATCAGGTTACTTTATTCTCAGGAGGATGAGTGTGACATGCATCTTGTTTGAATACCAATATTTTCGTCCCCAGACAGGTGTGGTGTTTTCCTGTGTGGCATGTATGCGATTGGGTGGCTCACTCATGTGGACAGTGCTGGGAAATGCACTCATCAATAAAAAGATAGTGTCGTATTCTGTCGCAAAGAAGCTTTGCTTGTGCATCGGTGAGTTTGGCATGAATTTTTTTAAGGCTCAGTAAGAATGACCAGGACATATGCATACTAAGCTGCCACTCTCACTGGTTAAAATGTTAGTCTATTAATTGTTCTTTATTTGGAGACTGTTTTTGGTTAAAATTTGTTAAAAAAAGGTTTTAAAAAATTTTACAGTTGACTGTTTCCTTGATCTGGTTTGTTTATAGTTCTTTCTTTTTTTCATTGTTTCAACAGTTTTCCGCTTAGACATTTGAGGTAAAGGTGTTGGATATATGTTGGGGGCCATTTATTGTGTGGGCTGTACTCTTTAAATTGGTCTTCTTTTGCTCAATTTAGTGTTGGAGGGGTGGGGTGGTTAACTTTGCTCGCTATATTGTGGCCAGTACTTTTCCGTTTTTCTTATCATCCTCGCTTTGCCTCCTTTCCTTTTTTTTTTTTTTTTTTGAGGGCTTGAAGGTTTTCTTTTTTCCTTCGTATTTCGCTTTTCTTTTTCTTTTCTCTTTTTCTTTTTTCTACTTTTTATTTCATTTTTTTTTACAATGGGGACGATGCATTATTTTTTTCGTTCCACGAGGCTCTTTTTTATTTATATTTTTCTTTTTTGGTTTTGATATTTTGCCTTCTTCTCTCTCTTCGATCTGATCATCGGCACATTCTCAACTTTCCAGTCTTTGTACAGGTTATGTAGCGGCACGTTTCTTTGTCTTCTCGTCTTTTCTTTATCTTGAGAAGTTTCTTTAGGTCTTGCTATTGTTGGAGCTGGTGAGTGCTTCTCCTCCATTAAGGATTCGCCAATCTCCCGGTATGTTGTTGTTTTATCTTTGTTGATCTGTTATTTCTGGGCTGGCAGGTTTTTTGTTCGATAGTGTTTTGTTGTTTGCTCTTAGTCTTTGTAGTAGTTTGTCACCGTAGTATGCATTATTTTGTTTCACCTTATATCGGTATGTGTCCCTCCTCTGTGTTTGCTTTTTCCCCAGTTTCCCGGGAGTTCACTGTCCCCCACAGAGCTCTCCCGTGTCACCTTGACTTTTTCTATTTTCTTCTATTTGCTTTTGCTTTTCTCTTCTGTTGATTCTTTCATCTTCCTTCTTTTCTTCCATTTTTGTTTCATTGACTCCGTTACTTCTTCTTGTATCTTTTCTTTTCTAATTTGCCATTTGTCTGTTAGTGCCACATTTTGGGCACTTTCTCTTCCTCTCGCCTGACCGTACTGGAACCATATTAAGTATCTGTAGCCATGTACCAGTCTGTTGATTTGGTTGTCTTCCTTTTTCCTTGTTCCTTCCTGTAGTATATTGGTCAATACTACCTTGTTTGTATTGTAGGTTTCTTTGGTTAGTTTCTTTGTTTCATTATTGAGGTCTTTCTTAGCATAGAATATCTGCAAGAGGGCAGGAAAAGTTGATGAGGTTTGGAAATTCTCGCGACGAGGAAGGTCTTGGCCATTACAGATCTCATGCTTGATGTTGGCCATATACGTATGCGTTTACCTCGCTCCTACAGTGGTTACTTGTAGGCACCACACTAATACAAAAGCTTTGGTGTGGAGAGAGGGGAGGAGGTTGGGAGCATTGAAATAGCGATGACTCCTACGGGACATGTTCCTCCTTTAGCAGGAGCAGCGTTTTTCGCGAATCATGGAAAACTGGGTTACCGCAGGGCCGACTTGCTGCTGCTATAAAAAAATAATTGTTATGGTCGATACTTGGCCTCTACCTCAAGGTGTTGAAGGGTTTGACACTGAGCACACCATGTAGAAAGTTTCCTGAGAAAATCCTTAATCAGAGTAGTTGACTAACTAATCTATTAACTTCTCGGTGTATTAACTTCATTCAGTTCGTAGTTAAGTTTTATTCGGTATCGACGAGAGTATCCTGGGGTGCGGGATGACACTCATGTAAAATCATGTTCACAGCGTCAAAGTATTTTTAAACCTTCATTTTTTCCTTCTTTTTCATCTGTAGCTTTTGGTGGCGCCTCGTTCGCCCACCTGGCTGTGGCCTTCTTTGACCATGACACCAGGTGGATGTCTGTAGGCTGCATGATGATTGGTCAGATACTGCAGTCTGCTGTTGGCCACCTCAGCTCCGTACCTCAGGATCTAGCGCCCAGGTGAGAGAAATGCAGTTTAGCAACAGTTGTCTGCCATTGGTGTACTAATGAACGAGCTTTGTTCCATGTTATTTATAAAAGATTTCAGTTTAAAGTCTTGAAGTCCATCAGTTTGATCGAGGAGAATCAGATGTTATGTCCCTAAAGAGGAATAGACTAAAATTAAATGTTTCTGTAATAAAAGTAGCTTATGGTTTAAACTGGCTTTGGTGTCTCTTTAGCCTCTTAGTTAAATTTTTCTGCCAGGTACTTGACGGGCTTTAAAAAGATTTAGCACACTTCTGTTGACTGCTTGGCTGTAAATCATATTGTTTCAAGACGTTTATTCGACTGTAAATATTTTGATTTAATTTATTTTCCTTGCTGTGTTGGTATCCTGCCATTTTAAGAGGTTTGAATTAGTATCGTCTAAACATAAGACTAATTTTCCATTTTAAAGCTATTTTCTTTTTTGGAATAATATTATCATTCTTATTTTTTACATTTAGCCATTTATCTCGTAAGCGTGCAGGACGTTATTTTTTGGTTTTGCTGATCATAGTCTAGAAGACTCCGTGATCCAACCCATTATTATTCTGTAGAGACTTGCAATATTGCGTGCCTTTGCTATTGCCTGTGCAAAAGGACACTTTTTTTTATAAATTTCATGCGAAAATTTCCGGGAAAAGTTTAATTTTTTTAAAGGTCTAGTAAAACTGTGACTGTTTAAGATTAGTGGCTACATCTGACTCACTCATAGATGTATCTCCTGAAACAGTCAACTTCCAAAACCCAATTGACATATTGATTTTCTTGGAATAATACCTACTCTCTCAAGCTCTCTTTAGGAACAAAATCTACGCTTGCCTCAGGCACTCAGGCATTGGAATATTTGCAAAAACTGGTAATTTAAACTGAAAATTATACCATTATGCAAAAATCAGCTTTCAATTTTTTCTAAGGTTGTCTATGATGCTTTTAGAATATAAATTGTTAATGCTTCCTTGCTTTTAAAGTATTTCGTAAATTTCGTAACATTTCATTAAAATATTATAAAAAGCAACTTCGATTTCTGTTCCCGCTCTCTCCTCCAAAATCACTGAATTTTAATCTATCGAGAACAAGGTCTCATGCAGGATTAAAAAAAATGAAAGAAAAGTTTCGGATTTAGGCTAAAAAATACTCTTGAAAGTTCATTACATATTTATTGTATATCACTCATCTCAATATTTTTTGCCCAACTTGTTATGATGAACCGAAATACAATTTAAAAGATTTTTCTCAGCGGTGTACAAGTTTCAAACCGGATGACGCTTTTTAAACAAATTACTATTTTCTTAAATATATATATATATATATATATATATATATATATATATATATATATATATATATATATATATGTGTGTGTGTGTGTGTGTTATTTTAGTTTAATGGTATGATAAACTGGAAAACTTAAAAAATTTAATGAAATTTGACCTAGTGTCGTGTAATGACAAAAGCATCATGGAAAGCAAACTGCTCTGCGCAGGAAAGTGATTTGATTGGTCAGTATTTTAAGAATAACTGTATTATATAGCTGCCTTCCATACCAGTTCATTAGAACAGGCAATCGTGCTTGTATTACTATAATTTGTCTTTTCAAGAAATACGTATATTTTCTCAATGGAAAGTCTTTCCATGACAAATCTGATATAAATTTGGTGAAATTCTTTTCTTTTTGGGGAACTCCTTGAACTTTGACTTTTTTTTTACTCTTGTCTAGGCTGATTCTCTTTTAGTGCATGTTTTGTTCGAAACTTGCGTCTTATTGTATCTCAGTCATAGTTTTTCTTATATGATTTATTTTTTTTAAATCTCAAAATTTTCTTTCAGATACGCAGGGACTTTGCAAGGCACGGCTGCCTCGGTATCTCTGTTAGCAGCTCTCACAGCTCCCTTGGTTGTATCGGCGCTAACTCCCCAGGTTGAAAAAGACTACATGCATACCTTGAAGCTGCTTATTGTAGTTCATTTTCTATCTTCTTTTTCACTTGGTGTAATGATATTGACGCTTGATTTCTCTCACCTTCTTACAACACGTCTCATGGCGATTGAGTAGAGCGCGTAAAACGTATTGATCCACGAGGAAAATTCGTGTTAGCTCTCGGAGAGCTCAAAGTAAAAAAAATTATATGACAATCACATAACGAAAAAAAACCGCAAAAACAATATTCTCTCTCAATCTCTACATCTGTATTTCTTTCCCCTTCTCTCTCTGCCCTTAATATAACTTTGTATGCACAATAAATGTATATCTATATATATTTTGAAGATAAATATAAAGATTGATGTGAACAGTGAATTCGAGTGCTCAACCATAGAAGCTTTTAATCAGCGACAAAGATCTTACCCTAAATGTTCTCTCATGCACCATACAGGAGTGTTTCGGAAGGGGGGGGCAGGGATGTTGTTTGTCCTCCGTCCTCTTCAGGTATGACGTGATCTACTGTGATGCCGTCGTTATTTTATAAATTACTTATTACTCGTTTCGGAAACTTTTCGCAGATGCTTTTTTTCAGATGACATAATGAACAAATTTCTCTTCTTTTGTTTAAGTTGGTTTGGTTATGAGACTATGTTATTTTTCTGATGTGCAGAGGTTGTAACGTCTTGTTGTTAAATAGAGTTGTGCCCTTTCAACAATGTACCAGATATATCATATTCAATGTTAGCGTGAGTTTGGCAGCATCAGCATATAGACAATTTATTAACTTGCCACACATAATCCGCCTTGCATGAGTCATGCAGATTTTGACTAGATCTAGAATAATTATAAACTTTAGCAATGCAGGGTTAAAAAAATATATTCTTTTTTTTAAAGCGGGACCTAAAATTTCTTTTTCTCTGCAATTATCTAAGCGGTTGCACGTTTTTAGTTTGTATTGGAGATCATTTTTTCACCACATCTCGTCGAGCACTATATTGCATCTGTAATGGGTAGAGCACTGTACTGTATCTGTAATGGGTAGAGCACTACACCGTATCTGTAATGGGTCATTAGCATCACATCATGGTCTCGCTGGAGAGATAAACTGAAAAGAGGACTGCTTAAAAGATTGCCTCCAAATTTAGGTTACTTTTTTGCTTAAGATCTCTCCTTCACTTAAAGAATGTTTGACAACGTGAGAAGAATTCCAATAATTATGCCACGGTTCTATATCTTTTAAAACTGTACTAGGAGTGGCTTTGAACGAGATCTATTATTGTTGTAAAGTTTGCTTTGCTTTAATGTAGTTGTATGGCTCTGGAGGGAAGAAGGAGTTATAACTGTTATTTTTGTAAAATTTGCTGTTCTTTAATATGTTTATCTTCCCCATTTATTCTTTGTTGGAAAGTTTACTTTTTTCAATACACTTGAAGGGGTGTAAAGGATATAAGTCTGTTATTTTTGGCAAGTTTACATTTTTTCAATGTAGTAGTCTTCCTCACCTGTTGATTTGAACGTGCAATCATGATTATGTATATACATGTATTTCTAAAATTGCGAGATTTTCAATCAATCATTTGTTCTTGTTGTTATTGTTGTTATTGTTGTTAATGTTTTTGTTGTTATTGTTGTTATTGTTGTTAATGTTATTGTTGTTATTGTTGTTAATGTTTTTGTTGTTATTGTTGTTATTGTTGTTAATGTTTTTGTTGTTATTGTTGTTATTGTTGTTAATGTTTTTGTTGTTATTGTTGTTATTGTTGTTAATGTTATTGTTGATAATATAGTTCTTATTGTTATTGGTTTTGTTTTACTTTATTTATTTTGTTTTACCCTTTTAACTCCAGCTGCCTTGTTTTCCCCGCAGGGTGTGTACAAGGAGTGGCGAGTGGTGTGGATCCTTCTCTCTGCTGTGTACCTCAGTGGATCGATCGTGTTTCTCATATTCGGCAAAACCAAAGTACAGGCTTGGGCGGCCATTACACCTGATCAAGAGGCAGATCGTGATCATATAAATGGTGGAAGTCCTGATAAAGATGCAGACAAAAGTCTCCTGAAAGACGAGTCGGAATCTAGACATAGGTCTATATCAGATAGTAAAGAGTAGGCTTGTCACTTGACTTGTATTTGGGTAGAGAGTTAATTTTTTTTTCAATTTAGTGAAATCATCGATTTAGGTGAGCGGCATCGGCTAGATGTATTGTTGCCATTTTGCAATTTATGTACAAGAATAGAACTATAAGGTTAAAACAGTCAATTTAAGCATAGTCTAATTGTGAAAAAGGGGAAATAAAAGGAGATGCGCTCTTATCGCAAAGGAAAAAATTAAGTTGCCTAATCTTAATTTGCACAGACTGACTGGTCTCTCTCCCCCTGCTTCTCCCCCCCCCCCTCACTTTTCTGCCGTTTTATCAAGAAGAGAAAAGAGCGGCAAATGTTAAAAGGGCATTATGCAATGGAACAGTATCTTTGAAAACTTCTAATTGTTGGATGGAGTATAGAAAACATAACTCTTAGGACAATCGGATTGTGGATGTTGAGCGACTGACGTTTGTTTATTTTATAGAACTGAGGTTCTGGAACTGCTGGCATCCAAGTGGTTTTTACTCAATCTTTCGTAATATGTTTATAGGATTCAGCTTGTTAAAACTTAGATCTATCTGCGGGAACGCAGAAGAAGAAAGAAGATCTAAATGCAGTATTGTTACACGATATATCAATGGGGCATAAAAAAAACAAGAAAGACATATTAAAAAAAATAACTATTGAGAGGCCGTCTTGGCCTTATATAATGAGAGAGAGTGGGAAAAGAAGATGTGATTTTGATTTTTTTCCAAAGAGGGGTACGAAAAATTTACGAATCGGGTTTCCCTCGAATTTGAACGGAGGTTATTGTTTGTTTGATAGATCATGCCAAAAGATAAAGATGTATCTGCCTTTTTTCCCTTTCTTATATTTTGAGTGTGTTTAGTGATATTTTTTTTTTTTTTTTTTTGGGGGGGAGGGGGGGGGAGAATTTTTATTATAAAAATTTAGAGTTTTCAAATAGTATAGCGAGTTTTCAATAATATTTTTTTATTATTATTTAATTTTCATTTTCAATATTTATGATTTATTACCTTTTTAAATTTAAGCCATTCCTGCATAGGAAGACGTTGGTTTAGATTCAAAAATGTTTTGAAACTTCGAAAAAGTAAGAATGGACTTTCAAACGTGAATACAGATTACAAATAAAGTAGTCTATTACTACTGACTTCTTTAGTTTTTAATCTTTTTGTGCAAAACAATATTTATTGTTTCAGATTCAGACAGTTCTCATGGGATTTATATGTTATACTTTTTGTCTTTCATTAGGTTTGATTTCTTGTAAAAAGCCTATTGTTATGCTTTGGACAAATAATTCGAATAAAGCCCATGTGCAATACGTGTCATATTGCTTAAGTAAGAAACCCTTTTTGTATTTTGATTCTTCAGAAAATTCAAGACTAGAAAAAAAATGTACCACTCACCAAATGATTCAGTCATAAACCTTAAATATCGAAACCTATGATATTCATATCATAACCATATTATAAAATCTCATACATGTTTTGTTATTTGCTTTTTGCCACTATATATTCTTATTTTTGAGAGAATATCTTAATTGCCTTGTGTCTTATCCTTGAAACTAAGTTTCTGTCAAACAAAATAAATGAACTATAAATGTGTAGCCGTGTGCGTGGCTCTTAAGTTTAAAAGAAAAGACTGCATACCAAATTTTGAAAAAAAAAACTTACGGATTATCACTAAATAATGTGAATACATAACAAAGTAAATCCAACAACGCTTTAAATCTTGTAATACTTAAAAATAAGCTGATTCTGTACTTTTCCTGTCATTTTGAAGATCATTTCAAACTCTAATCAGAAGGCTTTGAAGCATGCACGGCTTTGCAAAAATTAATTGTTGCGCATTATTGTATTCTAAAGCACATAATAATTAATGTGTAAAAAGATCTGTATAGAGATTTGTAATTCGCAGATTAACTTATTTTTTATTTGCAGACTTGAGATTTGTTATCCCATTGAGGATATTTCCTAATGATAAGAAAAATACCTATCATTTTGTTACACATGTACACAGCATGAATATAGTGGGATCCAAAATTGTAACTTATCGGATGCAAGCTTTCCATTAAAATAAAATTGAAACAGTTTGAGGAGCTTAAATACAAAAGAATAAATAAGATGTGTTGTTTTCAGGAGCGAGTGGTTTTTCCGTACATCGACAATAATAAAAGAAGCGAAAGTAAATTTTTAAAAAGTTTAAATTAAAACAGTGATGCATTTTACATCGAAACTTACAGATTCGAAATTCGTGTTCTTTTCTCTTCCTTCTCCAGCTCTGTTTTTTTTTTTTTTTTTTTTTAATTTCTTTTCTTTTTAATTTTTTCTTGATTGCCTGTTTTTTTTTTTCCTCCTTATTTTATACTGTGTGCTTCTGTTTCTAAGTTCCCCGTAGAAGTGAAGGTCGTGTAAACCTTGTTGCGGGTCCGAGTCCACTCGGTGAAGATGTTTAGAACAGTGGTACGGTTGGCTGGACCTCTCCTATAGCTCGGTGAAGATGTTTAGAACAGTGGTGTCGGTTGGCTGGACCTCTCCTGTAGCTCGGTGAAGATGTTTAGAACAGTGGTGTCGGTTGGCTGGACCTCTCCTGTAGCTCGGTGAAGATGTTTAGAACAGTGGTGTCGGTTGGCTGGACCTCTCCTGTAGCTCGGTGAAGATGTTTAGAACAGTGGTGTCGGTTGGCTGGACCTCTCCTGTAGCTCGGTGAAGATGTTTAGAACAGTGGTGTCGGTTGGCTGGACCTCTCCTGTAGCTCGGTGAAGATGTTTAGAACAGTGGTGTCGGTTGGCTGGACCTCTCCTGTAGCTCGGTGAAGATGTTTAGAACAGTGGTACGGTTGGCTGGACCTCTCCTGTAGCTCGGTGAAGATGTTTAGAACAGTGGTGTCGGTTGGCTGGACCTCTCCTGTAGCCAGCTCAGCACACAGACACACACACACATATGTGAAGTATGCAGAGACTTCAAGGGAAGATTGTCTACAATTATGTAGATAAATAATAAAACTTAAAGAAAATGGGCATAACATTTTTATACATAAATATATATAAATTTTAAGTTTTATTATATTTATGTAGTTGTGGACGATCTTACCTTTAAGTCTCTGCGAGCTTCACATATGTGTGTGTGAATACATCAGTCTTTGTTTAACAAACAGGACCCTGGTGTCAATTTGCCGAGGCTGGGGTGCGTGTGTGTATTTAAAAAGGCTTATAAAATCTATCCTTTTACTTACATGCTCCAGGTAAATTATAGTTTTCATACCTAACGATCTGTGCCTAGAATCTAGATAACTTGATAACTCTAATTCTAAACACAAAATTTAGATTTAAAACTTTATTTCTTTTGGATTAAAGGAAATCGAATTTTGTTCTTTCTCGGCCTTATTTTTTTTTTACCTTTTTAAACGCTTATGAGAAAGCTCTTTTTTTTTTCGTGTTAAGTGCACTGCCTTGCGGGAATTCTTAGCCAAGTAGTTATTTAAACCTAGATCTACACCTCAATTCGATAGAGAAATACTTCAATTGGTTAAGAATGAAAAATTGGCGCGCAAAATTGGTGATCGTCAGTTAGCCTATGTTGACGAAACAAAGCATTTTGGGGAAATCGAGGAAAGCAGTAATGTTTGCGTTGATTTTTTATGAAACTAGTTACATGAATGCTGGAGACGCCTAAAAAGTTTCAAAGGTGTGGGTTGGGTAATAACTGAGGAGTTCGCGAACAAAGCCTCCCAAGTCCTCTTTAAATATAGATAAAGATAATAATTATCATAAATTATGTATATAATATATATTATTCCACCTTATCTTCAAACTATATATATATATATATATATATATATATATATATATATATATATATATATATATATATATATATATATATATATATATGTATACATATATATAGATAGATAGATAGATAGATAGATAGATAGATAGATAGATAGATAGATAGATAAGCTTCCCATGGTTACGTCGAAGTTTGAAATGTTTTTTGCACCGTGGCGCGCCGTCTTTGTACAGAGTTGTTTTCTTGGTGTGTTTAATTATGTGTACTTGGAGGCAAATTTTATTGCATTTTGGAGCAGTTCGTTTGATATGGACGGACAGAAGTTGCATATGTCGAAACAGATCAGAGTGTGACTGTTCTTATTGTCAAAATTGTTGAACCAGTTTATGACATTATTTGTGGTTTTTCCATTGGTCTCTTCGACTTGACATCATGGGATATAATCGAAAGGGCGCAGCCATATTCAGCAGTAACAAACAGATGCAACCTATGCATAGCAGAGAAAAATTTCATTCTCAAAACAAAACCAAGCATCAAAAAAAAAGAAGAGAAATCTTTTCATCGTGCCCCCACAGAAAGAAGCATTTGCTACAAAACTTTCGGTGGCCTGGAAACGAAAAACAACAGTACAAGGTCGGAATGGCAATCAAACACACCTCAGTCATACCCGAAGAGTGCGGAGGACAAGCGACAATTTTGTCCTGCACTTGAAACACCAGTGTCGTATGAAGAGAATTTAAGGTAAGATCTTCTATATCTATGAGAACTCTTATCAATTATTCCAACTTATCTTCAAAGTATATTTATATAACTATATTTTATTATATTATATTATACTATATTCATGTATCATGAATATATAAAAATCATGTCCCTTTTCTTTAAATTTTGGGAACCCTATCGTGTCTTCGGTAAGACTAGGAAGGAAAGAAAATAGGAGAGCAACTTAGTAAAGAAAGCCTTAAGAAGTATATATAACAGTTATGTCCCTTTTCCTATTTTTTTTTCCTTTTTTTTATTTTAAAGGTTTTTTGTTGTTTTTTTGTTTTTTTGTTTTTTTGAACCTCTGTTAAATCATGTTATGATTATTATACGGTGCCATTGTTTAGGAATGAGAGTGTATTGTGTGGCGCTCAGACTTGGAATGAACACATTAAAGATTGTGTGCACCACTTTGAGGCCTTGGTTTTCCTCATGCACGGAAGACAAATGTTTTTTTCTCTTTAAATGAAGACACTAGATATTACAGTTACTGTACAGATCGTTAGTTTTTTCATAACAATCCCGCCTAGTTGACTGTTTGATTCAATGTATTCTCCTCAATATCCGTGAGATGGAAGCAGGAATGGAGACAAAAAGACAAGAAGAATGATTATAAAATTTCCGTTCAATTTTTCTGAACTTTTTGATCTGTTGTACTTTCATCCTCTTACTCTAGCAATTATTATGGAGCATAATGGGGTAACTGCATATTGAAAGGACTCAAATTAGCCTAAAACTCTGATTTTCTAACTGTCAGAATGTATTATGCTTTTAGCGGAATGTTGTTTAATGGGCGGTTTGAAATTCCTCTTAAATTTGGGGCAAAGAAGTCGTCGATGTTAGTTGTGTCATCACAAGCGATCAAAACAAGAATCATTGGACTATAAAGACGAAAAAGCCCTTTCTTGCTCCATTTCGAATAAAATATTTTTCGAATATTAAAAGTACTGTACACACAACTACGATAGTTTATGCTCTCATGCCAAGATTTCAAAGTAAAATGAATATCGTAAATCAAGTAACCCTGTACTAGTAGAATTCCCTCAAAAAAGCCTAAAGGTCCACTGATTGGGGAGATTTACAGCTGTTTTTTTACAGTGAAGGTTTTAAAGGAGTTGCAAATAGATTCTGATTTTACAAAATTTCCTAACTAATCTTATAAAGATAAAAAGCATTTTGTTATTTTAATGAATCCCATTCTCTTGTAGAAAGAAGAGAGAAACATTAGTCAAAGGCTTTCTCCCTCATAATGCACAAAGCTTTAGAAATGGAAATAGAATGGAAACGGCAGTTTGCACTGTGCATTGTAAGCAATGACGCCCGTGATTTGCAAGAATTATCTTCCCGACGTGTACTAGAGCTATTACTGTGTCATGGCAAGGGGTAGGATTACTAGTTAATCTTGATTTGCATAATTTTTGGCAATAATAAATTGTTTCTCTTTACCTGTTCTATTGATAACTTTGTCTGAAGGACTTGAACAATAAAAGCAGTTATGATTTGTGGAATTATTGTTGGTTTGAACATTGGAATGGCAAGATGGTGACTTTATGATAAGGAAACAAGCTATTGACTGGAGCGAGAAGTACATGAAAGTGCAGCAATGTTCCATCTCTTCTCCTGCAGTGCTGTTTCACTGAAGAATGAGTTAGTCCATGATGAGATCAAACATTTCCAAGTGTATTTTACTTGTATAAAGTGGTGAATATTACAATATTTTGCCGATTGGGACTCAACTCTTTGTTTAGGTTAAGCTCCCCGATTTCTTCTGTAGAATCTTGAAGAGAGAGAGAGAGAGAGAGAGAGAGAGAGAGAGAGAGAGAGAGAGAGAGAGAGAGAGAGAGAGAGAGAGAGAGAGAGAGAGAGAGAGAGAGAGAGAGAGAGAGAGAGAGAGAGAGAGAGAGAGAGAGAGAGAGAGAGAGAGAGAGAGAGAGAGAGAGAGAGAGAGAGAGAGAGAGAGAGAGAGAGAGAGAGAGAGAGAGAGCTAGCTATCTATCAACCATTGGTTGGGCTAATTCGATTCGTTTAACCCCATAATCAGATGGTCCAGCCAGGGATTAGACCTAGAACCTTATAAAGAGCGGACAGATACAAAAGTTGGGATAATTGATATATCTATAATTATTTAGACTCGGTAAAATTATGTAGTTATATTAAAGTATTATAAGTTTTGGGCTTACAGGTTGTATTCAAATACAAGGAGATAATAATGAAGGCTCATACTATTACACGTATATCTAAAATGTCCTTGTACACTCATATCAGTCTACATGCATTTATCTCTCTCTCTCTTTCTTTCTCTCTCTCTCTCTCTCTCTCTCTCTCTCTCTCTCTTCCCTCTCTCTCTTTTTTATTACCTCTCTTACTCTTCTCCCCCTTTTCCTTTTTCTTTTTTTCCTCTGTGTTTCTTTTTTTTTTTTTAATCTATACACATTTTTTTCCTAACTGCCTCTTCCTTTCTCTTTACCTTCCATCCCTATCCATTCTGAAGAAAAACAAATAGAAAAGTTAATTACCTAAATTCAAACAATACTCTTAATTTTAGATTAATAACCTATTGTAATTTTTCTCAGTAAAATATGTAGAAACATGTATCTATTCTCCTGTAATTAAAAAAAAAAAAAAAAAAAATATATATATATATATATATATATATATATATATATATATACCACAAGGAATATATAATTATCATATTGTCTGGCAGTAACATTCATTTTGTTAATTAATGGGGTATTATTCTTTGCGTGGGTTTGATCGAGAGCTTTAAAATAAATACAGACTTATCAGGCCTGGCGGAACTATGTGTGTTTCTTTCGAGGAAAGTAAACATAAGACTCGGATATATTTCTCCTCGCTTTTGTTTTGACAAGCGTAGGCAACCAGGCTGTGTCCAAACCCGGATATTGAAGATCGGTTAAGCGAGTTCCAAATTTCCCTGGTCCCGTTAAACCGGTTTATGCCATTGTTCTCAATCTGACTCCCGTTTCACTTGAACTCTATAAGATTTTGACTCAATTATTTTAAATAGAAGCATATTAATACGCCTTTTCTGGTTCTGATTTTGTTTTTGTTTTTGTTGTGTTTTTTTCCGTATTTTAAAGAAAAATAGGTGATTAGCATTCCAGATACGTAAGCTTAGGTGACTCTTCAATAAATACATGTTCAATATTCATTTGGTTAATGTAATGTGAAAAGTGTGAGTAAATTGAAGTAGCTTTTTTTTTTTTAATTCATGCTCTTATTGGCGGGAATCCAAGAGCTGATTCATCTAAATTTGAAAGGCGGATTCAACTGCCGAACCAAAGTCGGGCCGTTGTGTTTTCATTTTGCCCCACCCTCCGGTACCCTGTTGCATAATCAGTGTTGGGCAGGCCTAGGCTGGCACACGTCTATCAGCTGCTATCATTGTTCCTGACATTCGGAAGAGTTTCGCGAAAATTAATGCAATTTTGAAACTGCGCTATCTTTTGGTTGAGGTTGGCGAAACATAACCGCTTTCTATTTTTTACTTATTTTACTACAAAAGCGTATACTTATCTCTACCTATCTTTTCCATCAATATATCTACTATATTTATTATTATTATTATTATTATTATTATTATTATTATTATTATTATTATTATTATTATTATTATTATTATTATTATTATTATTACAAACTGAAAACTCCGTTCAACGATAGGGATTCTGGTGTCAAAATTTGCTGGGGCTGGGGTGCTTGTTTTGGATTTAAATATGTTTATAATGGTCTTGATATCTATAGTCTAACTTGCATGATCCAACTATCTATCTTCACTGAGAATCTAGATATCTCTATAATTCCAAACGTAGAACCTAGATCTAGATCTTAAAGTCCTTTTGAAATTCTATGCCTTAAAGTAAATCTAGATCTAGATCTTAACTTTTTGATTTGAATCTAGCTGCTTAAATAGTAGGCTATGATCAGGCAACTTTTTCAGGTTCTTTACTTAGATACTACTCTAAAACATGACGGCTTTAGAGCTGCCACCACTTAGCTACATTACATTCTTCTCGCTTCTCGCCATCAGACATCTCTGCATAATGGAGCTGAGAGATAGGTAAATAGATTGGTTACAAAAAATATAAGTTGGATGGATAGATATCAAAGAGAGGAAAAGATGAAAAGAGATAATGGTAAACAGATACAGAACGAGACAAGTGGGAAAAAAAGAGAGTGAGAGAGAGAGAGAGAGAGAGAGCGAGAGAGAGAGAGAGAGAGAGAGAGAGGGGGGGGGAGGGAGGGGGGAGACTGAGACAGAAGGGAAAAAATGCAATAGAGATACATGTAGTAGTTATCTCGAATATCATTGTTATCCTTACTCCTCCACGACTCCTTTTGATGAGTACGATAGACTATGAGAGAATTAGATTGCTCTCACTTCTTTCACATAATTATATAAAACCCGTGATCGTGGTAGATCTATCGATTGAGACGTTAGTTTCAAACTGTGGGCCTTAGTTAACAGACTTATGCTTTACTAAATGAACTAAAACTTTTCCCAACCCTTTCTAAAGACAAAGCCGAGGAACAGCTTTCTTGGAACATCTTCAGACAATAGCTTCATAAGACTCTCATCTTTATGCCGGCCAGAGTGACTAGATTTATAACGAGACTCCAACTCAGCACACCGTGAGTTTTTAAAGTGGTCAAGTTGTGTGACGGGGACACAGTAACTAACGCATTTAATATGCACGAGAGTAGCTTTAAAACTGCTCTGTGTGTTCCCTTCACACAAATTGGAACATTTAACATTCGAAACAATCGATGTGAAACAGATTTCTTAGAAAATCAATCCAACTATTGTTCAATCGATCGGCTGGAGCTGAAGCGATCAGAATGTTATCCTGAATTCCAAAATCACATCACCCTTAATGTGTTCAAACGGAACAGAACTTTCTGAGGAACTGCGATTGAGAAATTACCGCGCATGATTTTATGTTGGGCATCCGGCTTGCTTAGCTTATGATGACACCCAATGTGGAAAGCCCAGTTTGTTTGTTTTTGTTATTGTTGTCGTTGTTGTTGTTGTTTTCATCACGCTTGAACTCAGGATGAAAGATGTGTCTAGTTTGTAGCAAAATAACTTTTTTCATGTGCTTTTTGGATGACTGTGTTGGCTGATAAATTATGCTCTTTTCAACAAAAGCTTGAAGTATTGCATCGTGGTTTACATCACCTAGTCTCCTCTCCAATCACTTATGTGACTTTCCTTTGGGCGGATCTCGTGTGACTTACCTTTGAAAGAAATTAGGATTCTGCTGAGGGAGGTATTTTTCAGTTTCCTCCCTTGATTTCTCTCTCTCTCTCTCTCTCTCTCTCTCTCTCTCTCTCTCTCTCTCTCTCTCTCTCTCTCTCTCTCTCTCTCTCTATATATATATATATATATATATATATATATATATATATATATATGCGTGTATATATGACAGTTAAATTATGTGTTTATTTACGAATGATGCAACCTTATATCTCATGCAGGAGTTCAATAGTAAGGAGGTGATCGAAGAGTTCAAGGTCAGTGTAGTTGAAAATAAACTTTCCTAGACTGCGTTATGGCCTATATCTAAAAATAGAACCTGGGAATTAACAGGTAGATTTAATTTAATCAATTATTTATAAAGGTCTTTTTGTCTGAGTAAAAATAAGTACAAATACTTTTCAACCGAAAAAAAAAATATTTCAGATCTCAAAGAACCTCAACTCGGGTTGTTTTAAAACAGGGCTATCTGTCTCTACTTTGTTAAAAGATAATTGTTCTGGGCGCAGTTTAATATGAACCTTTACTTTGAAAATGATTGACAATGTTGAGTGGTCCCATTACTATATTAAGTAGTCAGGACAATCTGTAGAATTATTGTTTTTAAAAACAGTGGAATGGGTTTAAACCGTTTTAACTACACTAACGTATAACCAGAATTCATAATAATTTTCATTTAGACTATGACCAGTTGCTATGTGAGCACAGAAAGAAAGAAAAAGGCGGGAAATTCTATAAATGTGGAAGAGAATGATCGTTAAAATGTTGGCAATTTTGGTCTCCGTTATTTTCTTTTATTCTCTGGAGGAAACGAAATTTAATCGTCTTTTGCCAACGTTTTATGTTATATATATATATATATATTGTTTTTTTTTTTAAGGGAGGGGGAGGAACGGGTTGCTAAACTTGTTTGAATTTTGAAGCGTTATTTTTAGCTTTCTCGTAATTGCACGGCCAAGAGTAAAGATTGTAGACAATGGTTGTGAGTCTATGTCAAGGCCGAGATCAAAATAAGGAATTCGGATTTTTTCATGAAACGAGTCGAAAAGAAGCCGAAACATTAATGGAAAGGTTTTTGATAATTTTCTTACTTTGCTTATCACCTAAACATCTCCAGGTTTTTCTGAGTTCTTTTTTTTTCCTTCCAAACCAATACTCTTGTCTCGCTTCACTACCTCGCTCTTTTGTTTCCTTATCTGTTCAGTTTCTTTGTTTTTTCCTTTAGTTTAATTTTTTCTATTCTTTTTTCTCTATCTCTTCTCTCTACACGTATCTTTCACTCCCTCTATCTCACCCTCTTAATCTGTTGCTCCTCATGCTCATACTAACTTGTTTCACATTCCCTTTATCTCTGGATTTATATATATATATATATATATATATATATATATATATATATATATATATATATATATATATATATATCCTCTCTCTCTCTCTCTCTCTCTCTCTCTCTCTCTCTCTCTCTCTCTCTGTTTCTCTCTCTCTCCTCTCTCCTTCTGACTGCATATTCTCGTTAGCTCTATGTTTTTCCCTCCTTGTCTTTTATTTTGGAACCTATGATCCTTTTCTTTACCAGACTCGTTGTTATCTCCTTCGGTTCCTGCAGTAGCTAGATATTCTCTCCAACCAAAAGCCATCCTATACCCTGCGGGAACCTGACAGAGTGACGCACCCAGTGACGCACATCTCGTCCTCAGTGCGCTCAGTGTATCATTCCGGTCCTAGCATGTGACTTTAAGTTGATTCTGGAGGCGGAAGATAATCAAGATACACAATGTGTCAGTCTGTCAGTCTAGCGGGCTGCTCTACTGCCAGCCTGCCATCCAAACAATGGCAAGGATTATTGAGATGGCCAAGTCACAAGCTTTGGTGTGGAACAAAGAAAGGCCCGGTGACAATACCCCTGAGCCATGATCAATAATCCCTAAGGGTTCCCCTTTGGAAAAATATATAAATAAAAACCGCCACAATACTCAGTTATTGTATAATTTACTTATTATTTGCCATTTTGCATATGCACAGTCTCATAATAACGTAAATATTGTCTGGCATGATGTGCATCCAAATTATTGTGCTGCATTGGAGGCTTCCTCGACATGTTGAAAAAAAACATGGCATTATTAACGCATCGAAGTTCACAGTGGAGGAGAACTGGCGGCAGCAAGATTTAGACGGTAGTCCAGGATAGATAGCGAAAAAAAAGGCTTATTCTGCAACTGATAGCTTTATTATGTTTCTTGAAATTTTCATATTCGTCATTGTATAAAGTGTAAGATATTAAAAATTTACCGCTATAAGTTTGAAGGTACCTTTCTCTCTTTCTTTCTTTCTTTCTATTTTTTTTCGAGGTCAAACGTTACCAAGCACAAATTTGTAAAACCTATTAACTTTTTTTAAAAAAAGATTAAACAATATATTTTATACATCTAGACAATCATATTATAAAGTATTAGGGTCAGAGCAAACATAGTGTAAGTCCAAGTAGGCAGATAACTTTTTTTTCAAAGAAATAGAGCATTTTATTAACTTTACACCTACAATATTTTGATTATTTTAAAAGATCCATAACTATATTTACAAATCTTCCATTTTCAGCTTTAGGAAGTTTAAAATATGACAAGCTAAAAGTTTATATCCATATTATAGGCATAATCATAGTGAAACCTGCTTTTATCGATAATGTTCAAAGTAGGCAATGCTTATTCTATTTATAAATAACATTTTATTGCAAAATTTAATGAAAAATTTGAACGCGAGTTAAGGTGATAAACGGCATTGATATTTTGGGATCATTACAAAGCTACTGAATAGTTTATTTTTCTTATAGTCAAAGTTTAACACGTTTCTAACTTCTTTTTGAAAGCAAGAGAGGTATCTCAAAATATATTGCCAACTCTGTTGAACCGAAACCGACCAAATTTTTCAATGTATGATATTCTTTATTATATTTTTTTTTTATTGAACAGCGCCTAGTACGTGAGGTATGATTTAGGTTACTGACTTTTCATTGGGTTCAAGGGACAACAATAAAGAGAATTTTTGAAAACTTGCATAATTTACATCAAATTTTTACTATTTTTTATACTAGAAGTCAATCGAAGCTGCTAAAATAAAACAAACAAAGAAGTCACAGTAAGATGGAATATAAATATTGGATCATTCCAAAGCTTTACAGTTTATAGCTCCAAACCAGTGTATCTTGTGTAACATAATTCTGAACATGCTCTACAACACAATCTGTTGCGGTGTGTCTAGAAAAATATTCTTTTCATCTTTTTTTTTTTTTTAAATTGCAACCTACATTTTCTATCAAACTTTGATATAATGGTGCTAAAAAGATCTTCTTAGATCTCAGAGACTTTTCCTGAAAACTTTAGGTAATCAATTCTTTGACTTACCAGTGCAAATCAAACAGTTTTTGAGAAAGATAAAATTTCCTCATCATTGTAGAATTTTCAGTCTGATGTTATTTACATCCCTGTATAAGTGAGACATGGCCAAAGTACATTGGCGAGAATCATTGATAAACATTTTGAAGAAGTGATTCTTGGGCATAGTATCGAAAAACGATTCATATAAATGTGTTAAAGAAGTAATAATAGTCAAAGTATTTAGAAGAAGTGATATTCACAAGAAAAGCGGGAAAAAAATATATTGACGAAGAAGTACATTCTTACAGAAAAATGCATTGACAATGAATATTGAAATTAAGACATGAGAAAATATACTGATAAAGTGATTCATGGTCAAAGCAGCTAACTTATTTTACAAAAAATGAAAATGGGGGCAAAATATAGTGTAGAGGGGATTGATACAAGATCAATGTATATTGAAAAAAGGAACTTGGCAAAGTATATTGAAATATCATAATGGGCAAGAAATGAGCATCTTGAGGAAGTGATTGATACACGGATAAACTTCGGAGTAATTATGCATGACCAAATTACATGAAGGAAGTTATGCACGGTAAATTATATTGCTGAAGTGATACATGGGCAAGTCTTTAGGAAATGAACGTAACTTAACTTAAGTGTATGCAAAATAGTGACTGATGATTATTTACAAGAATGTGTCACAATTCTGTGAAAAGCTGTTTATGGTTGAGAAATCAATAAAGAACTGGAAAGTATATTTCAGCCTGAAAGCTCTGATTTACAGCGGTAAAGTTTTTAAAATGCAAAAGATAGAGTGAAAATAAAATGGTGTGTGATTATAGGATACCATGGTGTTGAAAACATGGTGATCCTACGAAAGTCTTGCACCAGAATTTTTGGCCTTTTGCCTGGCACTTCATTCTGGTTTAAAGGAAACGATTTTACCCTAACTATAGGAGGAAATGGTTTGGTCTTGATCAAGAAAACGATTAGACGCGATTTATGAGAGCAAAGTGGTCTAGGTAAAGAGAAACCAAATTACAAAATAGAAACGACGTTAAACAGATTAAAAAAAACAACCCATAGTTATTAGTAAAATTCTCTTGCTTTGCTCTTGTTTATGCTTTGATTCATCTGTGTTTTTGGATATTACTCTACTCTATCCACCTCCATAATTGGAAACATTAATTATGTATGAGGGAAATTTGCTTTCACTGTGTAAAGATCTAGATTGAGGCGAGAGACAGTTCTTTTTTCATGCTGTTCCTTATGATTTGGTGTAGATGATATTTGCTATTATTCTAACCGCCAGTTGAGACTACCCCAGGTTGACAGCGCAATAGCCGGGGGGGGTGGGGGGGGGGGGGGCTCGGAGATGAGGTAAACTAAACGGTTCTGACGTTTTGGGGTCACCTGGCACACAGAGAGCGTCCTGGCCTGGGACCTGAGGCCAGCGAGAGCCACTGAGAGGTGAGGTTGTATCAGCCAGGTATGCCACAGCAGTTTCAGATGGGTGTGTGATGCATGGAGGATGGTGGGAAAAAGACTGCAACAGCACGGGAAAAAAGAACAAGAATTTATGGATATAGAGAGAAGAGAGAAGAGAGAGAGAGAGAGAGAGAGAGAGAGAGAGAGAGAGAGAGAGAGAGAGAGAGAGAGAGAGAGAGAGAAACGGTATGGATAAGAAAATATTTAACATAATTGTGATTAGTGCACACGCTTATGCAGATCCTCATAAACTGCAAGCACATGCTAAAATTAAAAAGGGAAAGATGAAAGAGGGGAACACTATAGAGGACTCAGAAAGGAGGGTATATGAGATAAAAATGAGGAATGGAGAGGTATACAGGGAAAGACCAACAAGAGGAGAGAAAAAGAGTCAGACACAAAGATTGAGAGTTTTAGGAGAGGGAGAGAGAGAGAGAGAGAGAGAGAGAGAGAGAGAGAGAGAGAGAGAGAGAGAGAGAGAGAGAGAGAGAGAGAGAGGTCGTGTGCAGATTTGAGAAGTTCAGACTTTTGTTACGTCATGTTGCAAAGAATCATGAACAGTAATTTGGGTCAGAGTTTGCTTTAATTTATCACCGTCTCTATCCCACTCGTTTTGATAAAATATGGCAAAGAATAATCCTGTGATCTAAGAAATAGATTGTATTAGACCAACTTGGGCCTTCTTTGTTGTTTAAAGTTTACCTTTCATAGCAAGGTTTTCTTGGCTTATTAGGAGGAGTGGAAATGAAATTGAGAGTGGCTAGAAATTCCATAATTTGCAATTATAAAATTAGGGTTTGTGGTACAGCTTCATTGGCTGCTTGTGACCGGTATTGGATCTATTATGTAGGCTTGTGATACATTTCCATTGAGAAGATCAAGGCGTTTTTTCAAACTTGACGTTACAGGGTATTTTATCACTCAAGAGACAAAAGTAAAATGAAGTAACCATTTACCCATTTACTTTTTCTAAGATTCCTGCAAGCTATTATAGTTGTAACGAATTTTACCGTTACAGGAGATTTACTGGTCAGAAAAGCGCGGTCTAAAACTCAACAGCAACTAATATCACTTTAAGTTGAGCCAACCTCGCATGACATCTCTTCCGAATCTCGTTAAACTGGAACATAAAGCAAAACATTCTACTTCAAACAAAAAGCCCGAAAGATGGGCCGGCAGTCTATCAGATTTAAATCTCATTCAATTATCCACCCTTTGCAACAAACTAGCATCACACTATGCCTGATTTCTATATTACTCAAGTGCACACTTTGATGAAAGTTTTAAGACCCACAATATCCCCTTGTTTATGGGGGCGGACGCCCATCGCGGGGCGACTAAAGTCAGCGTACCCTAATCTTTTGTCTTGACCAGGCCGCACCATACGGCACGGTGCGCAAGCTCTGAGGGTAATTCTCAGCCTGTCACGCAGTGTCACCACGGCAGAGCTATCCGTTACATTGCCTGCCCATCACGTCTCTCTCCATGCTTGTCCCGTTACACCCATCTTCATCTCCCCCACCCCTTCTCCTCCCCCATTTACCCTGTAGCACTGTGTCCCTCTTCTTCAACCTCCTCCTCCTCCTCCATTTCATTGTCTGGTTTGTGTTGCCTTTAAACGATGAATGACTTTGTTTCAGCCCAAGATACTCTATCGCTTCTCGCCTCCTAATAAAGACGTTTGGTCGGGAACGACCGCTAGGTTGTGTGTATTATGTGTGACACCCCCTACCCAGAGGCCCGTTGTTTTCCCTAAACGAGCGTACCGTGCCGGCCTTTCAGCTCCCGTCATTGTAGTAAGGTCCAGGGGAATCCACCCATTGTGTCCAGGTAACATTGGACAGGCAGTCAGCCTTTGACCAGGAGACTTGCCGCACACGGTGATCAGCGGGCGAACTCTCTTTCTCTCTCTCTCTCTCTCTCTCTCTCTCTCTCTCTCTCTCTCTCTCTCTCTCTCTCTCTCTCTCTCTCTCTCTCTCTCTCTCTCTCTCTCTCTCTCTCTCTCTCTCTCTCTCTCTCTCTCTCTCTCTCTCTCTCTCTCTCTCTCTCTTTCTCTATCTATCTATCTATCTATCTATCTATCTCTCTATCTTTCTGTCTATCTTACTATCGTTCTATCTCTCTAAATATCTATCTACCTATCTAGCTAGCTATTTATCCATCTCTCTCTCTCTCTCTCTCTCTCTCTCTCTCTCTCTCTCTCTCTCTCTCTTGCTTCTTCTATTTTTGTACAATATAAGCTTTGTCGTGCTCTTTACTTAAAGGAATTTTCTTTCCTGTTGCGCCATGTCCATATATTATTATACAATGATAATTCGATTATTTCCAATAAAACCTATATCCTCAAAGAATCTACATGGAATATATTTTACAAAATTTTCTGTCCCGCTTGTGAGATTGTGTGTCGTTCTGTCTGATTATTCCCTCTTCCCCCTACACCTTATGCCTCTGTCTCTGTATCTCTGTCTTTGCTGTTAGTATCTCTCTCTCTCTCTCTCTCTCTCTCTCTCTCTCTCTCTCTCTCTCTCTCTCTCTCTCTCTCTCTCTCTCTTGCTTCTTCTATTTTTGTACAATATAAGCTTTGTCGTGCTCTTTACTTAAAGGAATTTTCTTTCCTGTTGCGCCATGTCCATATATTATTATACAATGATAATTCGATTATTTCCAATAAAACCTATATCCTCAAAGAACCTACATGGAATATATTTTACAAAACTTTCTGTCCCGCTTGTGAGATTGTGTGTCGTTCTGTCTGATTATTCCCTCTTCCCCCTACACCTTATGCCTCTGTCTCTGTATCTCTGTCTTTGCTGTTAGTATCTCTCTCTCTCTCTCTCTCTCTCTCTCTCTCTCTCTCTCTCTCTCTCTCTCTCTCTCTTTCTCTCTCTCTATCTCTTTTTCTCTCTCGCCCTCAATTTTCTAAAATTCTCGATTCATCTTAATTTTAAGTCTTTGCCATATCTACGACCACCCGCTAATCAACCGTGCGATATCCTCAGAACGACGTTATAAATCCTAAACTTTTCGTCTGGCTTGGACTTTTTGTTTTCTAGTCTCTAGCCAAGCCTGGCTAGTAACCCAGGCAGCAGAATTAATGAGTCTCCCCTCAAGCTTTCCCATACCCTTTCCTGTCGCTTTGCGTTTTCCTCGGCTGGCGCCGCAACCCATCCCTTTCAAACCTTGCGGTATTGAAAGACGTGAAAGAGAAATACAACATTAACAGCGGCAATACATGATTACATTCTTTCTCTGTTTGATCCACGCAGTAGCCTGCATCAAATTTCTCAACCTGGCTTGCGTTCTGAAATTGATGATACCGGCCGGGTACATCTTTTTGTACACGTCTGTTGCTTCCATAGTGTGAACGTTTCTACAGCTCGATATGAAGAAAACAACAAAAAAAAAACAACTGTGCAGTAGAATATCTCTAAGAATGTACCCATAGCCATTTAAATCCCCTGCAACAAACAGTATATAAGACAATGAGAACTGGTCATTCGTCCATAGTACTTCGAATCTCAGGGAAGAAATCCCTTACAACAAACAGTATATAAGACAATGAGAACTGGTCATTCGTCCATAGTACTTCGAATCTCAGGGAAGAAATCCCTTACAACAAACAGTATATAAGGCAATGAGAACTGGTCATTCGTCCATAGTACTTCGAATCTCAGGGAAGAAATCCCTTACAACAAACAGTATATAAGACAATGAGAACTGGTCATTCGTCCATAGTACTTCGAATCTCAGGGAAGAAATCCCTTACAACAAACAGTATATAAGACAATGAGAACTGGTCATTCGTCCATAGTACTTCGAATCTCAGGGAAGAAATCCCTTACAACAAACAGTATATAAGGCAATGAGAACTGGTCATTCGTCCATAGTACTTCGAATCTCAGGGAAGAAATCCCTTACAACAAACAGTATATAAGGCAAGGAGAACTGGTCATTCGTCCATAGTACTTCGAATCTCAGGGAAGAAATCCCTTACAACAAACAGTATATAAGACAATGAGAACTGGTCATTCGTCCATAGTACTTCGAATCTCAGGGAAGAAATCCCTTACAACAAACAGTATATAAGGCAAGGAGAACTGGTCATTCGTCCATAGTACTTAGAATCTCAGGGAAGAAATCCCTTACAACAAACAGTATATAAGGCAAGGAGAACTGGTCATTCGTCCATAGTACTTCGAATCTCAGGGAAGAAATCCCTTACAACAAACAGTATATAAGACAAGGAGAACTGGTCATTCGTCCATAGTACTTCGAATCTCAGGGAAGAAATCCCTTACAACAAACAGTATATAAGACAAGGAGAACTGGTCATTCGTCCATAGTACTTCGAATCTGAGGGAAGATTTTGATGTTCTCGGCGCAATCAGAAATTTGCCTCATTAAGCCTTCCCTGAGGCCTGTTGCTGAAACCCAGCAGCCATCCATCATTCGGCGTTGTCTCTCCGCTGTGGTGACTGACGGTGGATTATCAGAGCCAGGTGGTGGACGGTGGAGAGATGGAGGGGCCCTAAAGAATGTCACCGCTCTGTGACGCCATCTGTTTGAGTATCACGTACGTTGACAATCGCAACGAACGGGGAGGCAATTGACTTCCGGCATTGGCCTTAGTAGAGTCAAAGCAAAGGTTTGGCCTGCGTTGCCTTGAAGTTGCAAGGTTTCTCCATAGATCCTGAAATCTGTTGGAAAGATGTAAAAATTTTGTTTTCTATCACTGAGTATAATATAACAAGGTTACTCCGAAATAATAACGGTATTTTTATACAAAGTCAAAATGGATTGAAGACAAAGATTCGTGTTGATTTATCCAATGACCTATCCACCTTCACCTAGAATCCAGATATCTCTAATCCTAATTAGATAAAGAACTTAATTTCTTTTGGAATGAAGGAAATCGACTTTATATTCTCTTCTTTCTCAATCTGTTTTTTCAGATTCTTCTAAACACTTGATAGATTAGAAAGCTGTGAGTTTTCGCAATAAGTACATAAAAGTGCACTGTCTTGTGGGAATTCTTAGCTATGAAGTAATTTCAACCTAGGTCCACACCTCAAGTAGATTGATAGAAATTTCTGCTGTTAAGAAATAAACAAAATGGCGCGCGAAATTTTGCGTTGATTTTTTTATGATTTAGAACCTAGCCACATTAATTCTGTAGACACCTGCAAAGTTTCAAAGGTTTAGGTTGGGTGACAAAAGATGAGTTCGCGCACAAAGCCTCCCAAGTCCGCTTTTTTATAATCATTCAAACTGGCCTGGGCAGTGTAGCTCAGAATTGCTATTTTGTCTTGGTTTTATTTATTGCTTCATTGTTGCTCTTGTTGAGGTTATTATTCTATAATAATTCTTGACGTCGTTAGAATTTGGACATTAGTTTAGGTCAAAAAAATCTTTTCAATATTTTAGCCACATGAAGCATAAAAACCAAGATTAAAAAAAAATCAAATAAAGACGAAACACACATTAGCAAAATTCAAATTCAAACTAACAGTCAAGAAAGTTGTCGATCAATTGAAAATTCATTTAATTGTTCACTGCCTTTGGTGTAGGAAGATCAAACCTAACCTTCTTTTTCACAGATTATTTTATTCTCTCTCAGCAGAATATCAGTGTGTTTAGTGAGAAAGGATAATTATTGGATTTGTAATAGTCAAACTCTTTTGAGAGCTTTAAATCTATAAACGGGAAAGATAAATATTGTGAATTTTCTTTCCGATGATGGAATGACAAATTGATCTATTCCTCCTTTACAAGGCGCCAAGTATAGATTTCCGTTGCTGTCGTTTCTGTTGCTACTACTGACTATGATGTTCTTGAGGATGGTGATGATGACGATCTTGTTGTAGACCTTTATGGTTATGAAAGTGATGACGATGAAGATGATGATGGTTGATGAGGATTATGATGATGATGAGGAAGTCAGTATCTGTTTTTTTCTTTTACCTACACGCATTAGATATACCCACTATCATTAGAGTTGTTGCACGCTATAATCCTCATTGTTGTAACAAAACTAGGATTGTCCGTCTGTGGCGTCCAGATTGTTAATCATAGTCTTCATCTTTCCCCTTCTTCTATCCCTTAACACGTCCAATTTTATAAATTAATGATCATTTGCCTAGTACCCAGTGCGGAGATGGGCAGGCATTTAAATCCCTCCTTCCTTCTTCATTCTCTCTCTTTTCACTCACCGTTTACTCCCATCTTCCTCTCAAACTTTACTTTCAAGTCATTAATGTCACAACTTTGACTTTTACACAGAGGCAGGTGACCTAGAGGAAGAGGAGGATTGGGAGTGAAGAGGGGGAGGTTCTTTTTTTTTTTTTTTTTTTTTTTTTGCGGGGGGGGGGGGGGTGAAAACTGTAGTAGGGCTACCTATGGGTAGTTGATGAAAGAAATCACTCCCTCCATCCCCACCTCCCTTTTTTCCCATTTTCCACACACCTGATCCCATATCTGCCCCTCCCGCTCCTTTCCGGTCTACCAGGCTGTGATACTTGCACACCCTGTGACAGCCTTAAAAGATGAACAGGTACAACCTGCTGCAACACTATCTCCCCCTTCTTCTTCTTCTTCTTCTTCTTCTTCTTCTTCTTCTTCTTCTTCTTCTTCTTCTTCTTCTTCTTCTTCTTCTTCTTCTTCTTCTTCTTCTTCTTCTTCTTCTTCTTCTTCTTTTCTCATTCTTTCTTTATTTCACTATCTATCCATCTCTATATCCATCCAACCATCTATCTACCTGGCTCTCTGTCTCTTCCTCTCTCCTCCTGTTTCTCTCTCTCTCTCTCTCTCTCTCTCTCTCTCTCTCTCTCTCTCTCTCTCTCTCTCTCTCTCTCTCTCTCTCTCTCTCTCTCTCTCTCTCTCTCTCTCTTTTTTTTCCTCTATTACCCACTCATTTCGTCTGCAGTGTTATTTTTATGCACTTCTCAACTTTTCTAAATTCATCCATCTGCTGAATTTCCCTCTCACTCTCAACTGTCTCTCTCAATTACTTTTCCCTTGCTCTCTCTCTCTGTCTCTCTCTTTCTCTCTCTGTCTGTCTGTCTCTCTCTCTCTCTCTCTCTCTCTCTCTCTCTCTCTCTCTCTCTCTCTCTCTCTCTCTCTCTCTCTCTTTCTCTCTCTCTCTCCGCTCTCATGTCGCTTGTCATAGCTGCCAAGCAGAAAAGGAGATCCGTTACCCCTAATGGCTGCCAACTTTACCAGGGTGAAGATACTGCCACAGTACAACAAAAAAGATTAAAAGAAAGTGGGGGATGAGAGGAAAGTGGGTGGGGGGAGAGGGCACTCACTCAACAGCTACATCACCGCTAGCGCTAGAAGCTTTAGGGCAAGGGGTAGGCAATGAATGCCTTACTATCTGTGAGTGATTTATTTAGATTTATTCTCTAGACCATGTCTAATAGTAAAAGGAGATGATAGTGGCTTAGCATTTAGTTTTTACTTTCTTTCTTTATATTTCCCTTTTAGATTCTTTATCTGTCATGATTGTTTTGTTGGTGTTTTTTTTTTTCACTTTTTTTTTAATTTGCGGTAGGACAAATGAAAACTGGCGATGAAAGCACTTCATACGTGTGGGCTGTTATTTAAAAAAAATGTATTAAATTTTATACAAAATTGTACATAGATGATATAATGACATTTTTTTCCTTATGAGAAAGAGCTCGACAGGTAAAACCATCAGAAATTTCCATTCTTTTTTTTTTCCTTCGACCCGAAAGTCGAAAAAAATCGAATTTATTAAAAAGTACAAGAATTACAAGTACGGATAATACTGACGAGGTGCTTACTACTTGTTGGTTTCAATTTTAAATCAGAGCATAATAAAAACATTCAGAGAATATGAAAGTTTTGTTGAATTCATAATTCTTCGATTGTTGGACTCTTGTATTAGTCTGTTAAATATATAGATATATATATCCTATTATTGTCCATTTTTTATCCTTCCGCTCTACTGAAAGATTTGGTTTAGTTGAATCATTCCAATGTTGTTTAGAGTGGAATGGTGTTGCCTAGCTAAACATCTAGCGCTAGTTGGTTAGTTTTAAAGGGCGACTGGCTACACAGCTTCACAGGATTCTTGCCTTTGTCTTAGAGAAATGGATATGGCGCGCATGCGTAAAGAAGTTGAGGATTATGATTGGTGTAGAAATAAAAAAAAAAGCCTGCAGAAATGAATAAAGCTTGAGGGGCGAACAAATTAGTGAAATAACTCGATTGAAGAGTAAAAGGGGGAAGAGAACAATATCATTGACAAGTCACGACTAAAGTATAAATCAGCATTCACATTATTCGGCCGCTCACTATTTGCGGTGGTGGAAGGGCTGGTTTTTATCTCATATAAATGTAAAAGTATTGCACTGTTTCGGTTGTTCTTTTCATCCCAGTACTCATAACTTCTAAACGATAAACCAGACTGCAAATAATTCCACTTGTAAAGATTTTTAAAGGGTTTGAGAGTTTAGATGGGGAGGAGAGTGAAGGTATGGTATACTGAGATAGAGCCTCAAAGAGAGAGAGAGAGAGAGAGAGAGAGAGAGGGGGGGGGGGGAGGGGAGAGAGAGACAGTCAGACAGACAGACAGAGAGGGTTTAAGGCTAGAAGGAAACGAATGCTGATCATAGTTCTCCGAGCTTGTTCGATATTGTAATGAGAATGGTCAGGTTGAACATGGAAGCATGTGCGAGTAACAGTTGTGATCACTTGTGGTCACGTCTTGTGTCTGAGAGGTCAATACTCCCGAGCTGGACATGTTGATTGACCACAGGGTGCATTACACTGGTGCACGCACCAAAGAGGTTAGCGACTTTCTTGTGATGTGCTAAGATTAAAAAAAAGGGAAGTGAAGACCTATCAAGTATAGGTTGGACGTCGCTTACAATCAGGCATAGCAACAACTGTAACATGCTCTATGTTTATTGAGACTGCAGAGAAGAATAAATCTCATAAATAACTGATCCTTGCGTGCTCTCAACGAAAAATGGCAATGGTTTTTTTTTCAGCACTGATTGGGATGCTTGCCATGCCTTTATCCATTCACATAATCTTGTTATTGATAGATCTACTTGCACCCAGCTATTTACGTGCCCACATCTATGTGGTCGTAGCTGGGCTTTACAGAGGCAAGATTTTAAAAAAATGATGCTGTGAATCACTAAAATAGTTTTACACTTGTTCACTTCTAAAGAATAAAAGTATTCTAAATGTGAAGAAGACATGTACTGAAAAAGGGTGCCTTTACTTATAGTAGTCGTGGTGTGTTGTTAATAAAACTCACCATTTATTTAGAGAAAAGGCGATTCAGAGATGATCGAGTCACAGCTTAAAACTTGGAACGTTAGGAATCAGGATTGATGCTATGGCATTGTGCCATATTTGATTATTGTTATGCATTTATCTTATTTGTCGAAGTCACATCGGAAACTGATATACACAAGTGAACAGTGACTGTTACCGACTAGCTGTCCTGTGGTTTGCTTGGTGGATTGATTGACCTGGTATAGTTTACAGTCCCAGTTTACCATCAGCTATGATCTTAATACTTAATTTTTGTTTTGAAAAATTGTTTCATTCAAATTCTAACATGAAAAAATTAAGAGTAGTTCATAGACAAGAGTGGTCATAAAGTTTTTAAGACAAAATTGATGTGCACGAATTACATCCTTACACGTCACCAATTATAGTAGATTTGAGTCATTCCAAAACCATGCGTCGGATATTTTTAATCCTCCAAACAACTTCTTTTTTCGGTTTTCGGAGATAATCCATTTCATTTTTGAAAACGGTTTGTTTTTTATTCTTTTTTATTTTATTTTTTTTTAATAGATTAAATTTCTCACTTTTTTGCTTTCTTATCTGTTGAAGAATTGTCAATTAAACCTCTACATTTTTTTCCAGCTTGTTCTTTTTGCGGATACAATTTTTCAGTTTGTTCTCGTTTAAACTTTTTTTAAGTTATTTGTTTCTAATTTCACGAATGGCTTTTTGGTTAGGCAGTCACATGTAGTCAAGTAGAGTTTCACTGTCAAAGATTCGATTCTAATAGATCCTGGTATATTTTTTGTCTGTTCTAGTTATTGTGCAAATAGTTACAGGCGCCTCAAATTCTTGCTTCCCGGACGTAAACACATATCGGAGTTATTTCACGGTCGCATCTCCCTCTCATTCGCTCTCTCCCTCACTTTTCTCCTGTATATCTCTTTGTATCCGTTTCTCTCTCACATTCCCGTTTTTTCTTTCTTCCTCTCTCTCTCACTTGCTCTCACTCTATGTTTCTCTATCTACCTTTCTCTCTATCTTTTTGTCTGTTTCTCTATCTCCCTTCCTCTCTATCTTTTTGTCTGTCTCTCTCTCTCTGTCTGCCTCTGTCGGCCTCTGTCTGTCTGTCTCTGTCGGCCTCTGTCTGTCTGTCTCTGTCTGTCTGTCTGTCTGTCTGTCTGTCTCTCTCTCTCTCTCTCTCTCTCTCTCTCTCTCTCTCTCTCTCTCTCTCTCTCTCTCTTTCTCTCTCTCTGTGTATGTCTCTCTCTCTCTCTCTCTCTCTCTCTCTCTCTCTCTCTCTTTCTCTCTCTCTGTGTATGTCTCTCTCTCTCTCTCTCTCTCTCTCTCTCTCTCTCTCTCTCTCTCTCTCTCTCTCTCTGATTAGAATAAAAGATCGTTTTTCGGACAAATTGGCACAACGTTTTCCATTCCAATCTTTGCCGTTGCTTTCCATGATGTTCCAGCACAATCATAAAGCGATAGAAGCTTTACGTCTTCTGATTTTTTCATATAATATTATACTTGAAAATCTCATCTCAAGAAGGAAGACGTGAATATGAATGCCTTTCTCCCTTAATTCTCAATAGGGGGAACATACGGAGAAGTTAAGACAAGCAAAAACTAATGTTAATACATAACTAAGAAGATGTAAAGCACATTTCAAGGAGCATTCAAAATACTGACAGTGCTCAAAGGCAATGGACTGTAAATAACGGGTTTATGACAGTTTGGGTACCTGATTTCCTTCCCTCTACATGCCCGAACGGTCACAGAATAAATTTCTGTTCATTCTCTCCCTTGATTATGGTAGTCCCCCTTGTCAGCATCGTACTGACCGGTGTCCATCGAGTCTATTATAAATGCAGGAGGATTTGACTTGCTTCGACAGGTAACGATGAGTTAAAGGTTTGATCTGCATTCAGTCTTTGATAGATTCCTGCATACTGATGAGATCCTGGTCCTAAGAGGAGGGAGAGAGTACAAGATAATTGGCTTGTTGAACATAGCTCTTTTTATGACGCAAATCATAATGTTATAAAAATGGATGAAGTTTAACTCTTCTTAAATTACCTTACTCGTAGGCGAGACAGGACAAAACGGTACAAAGGTCTTGAATAACTGAAGTGCAAGAAGAAGGATTTGGTGTTTTACTGCCTGATTCGAATGTAAGTACAACCCCGTAGAGTGGTTACAAGTAGGGTTGGGGGCAAGGAATTGGTTGTGAAGGGTTGGGGAGGGAAACGAATGGGGGAGGGGGGGAGGGGGAGGCAGACAGATGGACAGAGACAAACAAGGCAGAGGGAGGGAAAGAGAGACAGAGAGAGAGAGAGAGAGAGAGGATGGGGGTGTAACGTTAGAGATGGCTAGATGCGATCCTACCCTACCACCATAATGGCCTCTAGATAGACAAAGTTCTGTCTTTGCTGGCCGGTGTTTTAAGTTTAAAGCTCAATCGACTGAGCCATGTGTGCTCCGATGCACACTCGAAGCAGGATCCAATCCCACCATCAGGTGACCCGAGCCAAGAATTGAACCCGGCCAGGCTCTCATTCATGGTGACCCATCTCTCTACGGATCAGATATATTTCAACTCTTTAAGTTTTGTTTACATTCGCATATTACAGATTTATGTTTGGGTTTTAAAACCATTGTTCCTTTTTTTTTTTCCCTCCCGCATCCATACTAGCTGTGTCCAATTTCTGTTTTCTCTTCACACCAAATATGCCACACTGGTATCTTGTTTGTGTTTTTGTGTTTTCTCAATACAAAGAGTTAAAACTCAACACTTTTTTGTCCATGAAATTGACACTCGTAGAGTATAATGTCTGCTCTGTTTTTAATGAATAAATGTTCGCGTTACCTTTAACATATTCTTAATTGAAAGCTGCGAGTTCTTCAAGGTGAGTGTATGGACATTTTACTCTGGACGTGCAGTAGTCTGCCATCTTGGCGCACACCAAATCTTGAATCTTCCTCCGCCCAGATGTCCAGTCCCTCACCGCCCGTCCAACAATCTCCTGGAGCTTTGTGACTGTTATTCAAGACTCTAAGAGTATAGCATGCGTGATGAGGGGAAAAAAAGAAAGAAGAAACCAAATAAACTTGTAAAAACAATGATAACATTTTGCGACCAACTCATCTCATTATTTCACGGCAAATGTAGATGGCGTTGCTCAAGACTGATGGCCTTACCTGGTCCAGACAAGGGACATTCATTATTCTACGCGGAAATATGGGATCAAATACACAGAAACGTCTAGCGCCGCCAGTAAAGAAGAGTAAAGAAACCAAGATGTGAGAGATATATAGAGAGAGCGAGAAAGAGAGAGAGAGAGAGAGAGAGAGAGAGAGAGAGAGAGAGAGAGAGAGGGGATGAGGATGAGCGAAAGAGGGGGGGGGGGGGTTCAGGGAAGAGATATTACACCTATCTATGGTCTGTGGAAAGAAAAATAGGGGCTGACCTTTTTCTTTATCCTTTACCCCCACCCTTTATCCCTCAGTGCGAGCAAGCCCGGGTCCCTGAGTCCAGTTAAGAGCACCCATCCATCACCCGTGTGGACATCTGACTGCTCAACTTGACAGATAGCGTCCAGTGTGTGGCCACCCCTTTAGGGTCCTCCCGGCTATGCACTGTTATTTCCGTCTTCATATAACACAGCTTATCTAAGTGCTGAAGACTTCGAGATTCACCCTCACAAGATTCTTCCGGAAACTTAGGAGACGTTAATCTCTCAAAAAAACAGAGCCTTGGGATTTTGGGCCTCCTCGCTGAATAGTTGCAAGGATGCAGTATAAGAGTGAGAGATGAACCAAAAACATCACACAATGCCACTACAGCTGGGAGGTAGTGGTCAAAGCAAGACTGCGTTAAGAAATAAGAATCGAACCAAGAGAAGATTTTCCTGTGTCTTAAGTTCTTTAATTCTATTCGTTTTCAGGTGTATTTGCTCTTTTTTTTAAGATTTTTTTCCCCTTACCTTTCTGTATCTTTTTTTTAAACTTTGTTTCTCTCTCTTATTTTATTTTTTTTCCCTTTAAGCCTATCTTTACAGACTTACAAAGAGATTTAGTATGCAAATACTTTATGACGGAGACAAATTTAGGCTTACCACTCTCTAGTGTTTTGTTGGTGTAGTTCAACAGCAAAGGGCGCCAGATAGCTCAGTCGGTAGAGAGTTGGATTGACACGCAAGACAGAGACAGAGAGAGAGACCCATTTCGAATCCCATAAGAGACGTCTCTTGCAATTGTCGTAACGGGACTGATTCTAACCTGCCCTGTCCCTGGATTGGGAAGTAAAACTGACACAAGAATCAAATCGCGGCAGTAGCTGTGTATTATTCTGTCTTTTCATCCACCCACTTGTCTTTTTATCCTTCTATTCATATGTTTATCTGTATTACGATCTTATGTTAATAATATTAGAAAAAACCTCTTCTCTTTCAAGTAAGTGCCGCTTCTTTATCCGCCCTCAAGATTCCTCCTAGACATGGAAAGTTTGCTTGTTCGATGCTTCAGGCAGAATGTTTACGACGACACGGTGACAACAGTCCGAGGTCTCTTAGGGTCATCGCCCATACCTCCTGGCC
The DNA here is from genome assembly GCA_033675545.1 of Elysia crispata. Taxonomy (NCBI): domain Eukaryota; kingdom Metazoa; phylum Mollusca; class Gastropoda; family Plakobranchidae; genus Elysia; species Elysia crispata. Next base: position 889,359 of record JAWDGP010000459.1, read on the forward strand.
CTTGTCGTTATCACCGATATTCTTGCAAATCGAGGCGAGAACGAAACTTCAAAGGCTGCCGGCCATGTCTGTCGATCATGTCTGCACCTCAACGTCCAGGTGGTTTATGTGTGCATTCTTACAGAGAGATGAGGCAATGTTTGCAAGACCACGCATGAACATTCTGACGGGTGATGTTCACGGAGAACAAGGCTTACTTATTATGTTGACATGGTGCTTCGTTGACTGGAGCGAATTATTGGTCTTGCTCAGTAAAGAAAGCGGACTCCTAAATAAACACAAAGACGACGCTTTTTTGGGGTAATCAGACCCATAAACCATAGTTGTGATCTATGCGCATTCTGCTCTTCTCGTCTTCGAGGTACATCTCTAGGGTTTGTCGCCCGAGCAACTTTCTCCCCCTACCGTTTTCTCCTCTCCAATTATCCCTCCCCACCCCCTACTCCGTTTTCCAAACTCCTCAACTCAAAGTTTGGCCTCAGAGGGCTAACCGTTGCCTCGTTCGCCTGACAACGTTTAAGTTTTGTTGTTTTTTTCTTTTTTTTTTTTTTTCATGCTTATAAAGTTAATGGTGGGATGTTAAAACACATCTAATTGCCTCCGGTTCTCTCTTCCTCCTCACTTTACTTCTTCTTCTTCTTCTTCTTCTTCTTCTTCTCTCTCTCTCCCTCTCTCTGTTTCTTTTCTTCTAACTCTCTCTTTCTCTATTTCTCTCTCTGTATTTTGCTTTTTCTTACTCCTTTCGTTCATACTCTCCTCCTCCTCCTACTGAACCAAACTGTTTCTTTTCAAACCTCCTACTAATTCTATATTTAGTAGATGTATTATGCCAATTTTGTCATCATCATTATCAGCAGCCTCAGCAACACAACCATGATCATCATCTCTTCATTTTCTCTCACCTTATAAGTGTATTTTCCCTCCTCCTTCTTTGAAGTGTAGACTACCACTGGTAAAGCCTAAAGCCACTCAAAATAAAACTTTCCATGAAGTTGTTCCGCTCTAACTCGGCTTGGCAAAGCAAAGAATCCATCTGTGTCTTATACATGTAATTTTAAGCGTTGCTTTTGATACTGCTCTCTCTATCACTCTCTCTCTCTCTCGCTCTCTCTCTCTCTCTTCTCTCTCTCTCTCTCTCTTTCTTTTTCTCTCTCTCTTTTCTGTCTTTATTTCTAACCTTCTCTTTGTTTCCCTCTTCATCTACATATCTCTCTCTGCTGGTTTCTTTCAGTCGCTCTCTCTCTCTCTCTCTCTCTCTCTCTCTCTCTCTCTCTCTCTCTCTCTCTCTCTCTCTCTCTCTCTCTCGCTCTCTCTCTCTCTCTTTATAACCATGTTAAAGAAAAAAATAAGACAAAGTATTCAGGCAAGAAAAGAGTAAGAAATTTTAAACAAACTAAAGTAACGTCTGGACTGAAAGAATGTTATTTTCAGGTAAATTTATGACCTTTTTCCCTCTCTGTCCTTGTCCGTCAGCCACTGTCCCGTCCTAAGTCTCTAGAGTGTCCTGGGGTTGGGGTACGCTTAAGGCACCAGAGCTACTCTACAGGTGCACTAGCCCTGGTAGGTGGGTAGTGGACATTGGACGACACTGGCCGACCACTGGCACACACCTCTCATCTAGCTAGTGGACCAGGTTTGGTCAACCAGTTGCGGTCTATGTGTCAGCCCGTTTTTCTCTGATGGGTCATAAGGAAAACTCGTACCTTTTTTTTTTTACTTAGCACGGTTATTCTAGCCTTTATGTAAAATAATTGAGATCTAGAGCTGTATGTCTAGTTTGTATGCCAGTCTGTAACGTACTGAAAGCCTCTCTCTCTTTCCATGTCATTCATTGTATCTTTCCCTTCTCTCTTTGTCTCTCTCTCTTTATCTCTCTCTCTCTCTCTTTGTCTCTCTCTCTCTCTCTCTCTCTCTCTCTCTCTCTCTCTCTCTCTCTCTCTCTCTCTCTCTCTCTCTCTCTCTCTCTCTCTCTCTCTCTCTCTCTCTCTCTCTCTCTCTCTCTCTCTCTCGCTCGGTCGCTCGCTCGCTCGATCTTTTATCTATAGATCTATCTATCTAAAAAGTTATCTATTTATGAACATCTATTTTCCAGCCTTTGGCTTTCTTTCGGCTTCTTTTACTCTCTTTTCTCCATTTTTTATGTTATATCTTGATATAGATCTACTGGTGAACGGGTATAATAGATAATTGCATGAATTTATATAAAAAAGATACATAGTCAGGTTACACAGTCATGCAATAATATAGATTGGTAGATAGATAGATGGATGGATGGAAAGATAGATATATAAATAGATAGACAGATGGATCAATGAATAGATAGATAGATAGATGGATGGTTAATAATTGGATAGATAGATAGATAGATGGATGGATGGATAGTATATATATATATATATAAATATATATAAATAGATAGATAGATAGATGGATAGATGGATGGATAGTATATATATATATATATATATATATATGTGTGTGTGTGTGTATATATATATATCTAGATAGATAGATAGATAGGTAGATGATTTTGAATACTTTATCATATGCTTCGATTATGTTTGATCTAGTTAAGCCCTGGAAAATGTCTTTATGCTGATTGTATTAAGATTTTTCTCAACAAAAATCTCGAGTACAAAAGAACCTTAGAGAAAGGTACTGGAAGACAGAGAGATAGAGAGAGTTAGACAAACAAACAGGCAGACAGATGGAGGAAGAGAGAGGGGGGAGGGTTGAAAATCGAGAAAATAAATAGAAAAGATATAAAATGAGAGAAAAGGTATTCAATATTTTAGGTTGGCACCATTTTTTAAATTATTGTGTGTGGGGAAAAAAAAAAGGGGGGGGGGGGGGCGACGAAAAGAGAGAAAGAGAGAGAGATAGAGAGAGAGAGAGAGAGAGAGAGAGAGAGAGAGAGAGAGAGAGAGAGAGAGAGAGAGAGAGAGAGAGAGAGAGAGAGGTTGAGAGTCAAAGAAGAAAAATTAAAATAAGAAAAATAGGACATATTTACACAGATTGGACAGGCGGACAGCCACAGAGAGAAAGTCCGTGATTTTCCTGTTTCTTGCCACCTTGGCTTGAGGTATATAAATATTAACAATGAAAGTAAAAATGATCAATATAATAATATTATAATGGTTGTCGAGGGTTGAAGTACAAAAAAATGAAAGACAAGATGATGGATAAACAGACGGACTCATGGACAGACAAGCAGGCCATCTACTTGACCGCTTGGAGGAGCGAGTCCTGTGGCAAATCTATCCTGGAGTGACCAGGCTTGTTGGGGTATTTCAGGCTCCCTCCAAGTCATGTACCGTCGCGAACAGATCTAGTAGCCCGGGTCGTTCGACTTGACAAATTGCTGTGCGGATATGTCGTGACTTCATTTGGGTATTAGCTCAGACCTATAGCCGGGGTTCACAAGGTGAACTTGGGCGGAAATGACACAAGGAAAAGCTTCTTGTGGCAGGAATGGATGGCCACATCCCGAGACCAGAGTAGCGGGAACACACCCACAGATTTGGTAGCTTCACCAGACTACCTTGGGATGGGGGTCTTAGTTTTTGGCGATGACCCTTATTGGTCAATATGTGTTGCTCATTTGTTGCTACAGAACGATGTTGGTTTTATTGGCATTAATGGGGCAAAATGGATGTTGCGGTTTTATGGAAATAATCAAGAAAGAAAAGCAATTGGATGAACTAGAAAAATGCTTCTAGATTAAGGAGAATGTGCTCAGCTATCAAAATATTTTAAAAGTGAGCAGAACCATAAAACTGCGATCCCTTTATTGTGATTACGTTATATGTTGACTTTTTGGCCGTTTTTACTGTAGATTTGTGATATTCAGAATCTTCATCTAAAGACGCATTACATAATTTTATCGCTATGTCAAAAGCTCTCGAGCTGAGAGACAATTAAAGAGATTATTTATAACGGTAAAACACTAACAGCACTGGAACTGCATAAAAAAGAGGATGGTAGAAAACATATGTATATACAATAACCCAAATGATTGGAAACTTTCGATTAAGCTGAAAGCTGAAAACGCAGTCTCGGAACATGTTACAATAATTATTATAAGAGATCAACTCAAAATTCTATAAGTTCATCGCTTGACACTGGCCCATACTGTATTCCCACAGACTTTAGGAAGGATCATGTGAACAGAAACTACCTGTAGCGAAATCTTTCTCCTGCATAGATAGGGTAGGCCTACTTATTTGTCCCTAGGTACTAGTGGCAGTTTCCATGAGGTACCAAGAGGACATTTAGGAGATGCCAAGCAAACACAATCATGGGACAAGCAAGTTTCTCCATTAAACTGTTATTAACAAGGATTATAAGTATGGCATTTATGCATTTCACTGCTGTCCAGTGAAGACTTCGAAATTAAACAGTCTCGTGTCAATTAATGGACCCTCCACACAAGTCTTCTCTGGAAAGTTTCAGAGCTGAAACCTAACTTCAATGTCATTAATACTGAATTCTTCTTTTTAACAGGCGCTTCACGTACAGGTTGTTGTTTCTATTTAAATGGTCAGGCCAAGTTTAAATCGAAGTTAAGTGAAACTTGATTAAGAAATTGTTCCAATCTATGTGAACATAACTTCAAAGAGTGTCGAGCATATTATAACTCCATGGTATGCGATATCCACATGGTGAAGGCAGAAGAATGTTTTTTTTTAAGTGAAGTCCTTGAAAAACTGAAATTTAAAAAATGGGCTCCAAGTTGTGTAGCTTACAATAGTTTCGATCAGTTTAAGTTCATAACGCATATGGCTGTCGTTGTTAAATATACATTATCTACGAGGAATAAAGCAAAGGGGAAAAAATGCAAGTCATAAAACGTGAATCTCCACGAAGAACATAGAAGAGAAAAATGTTCTATTTAAAAAAATGAGACTTATGAAGATGTCATTGATTAAGGTTCCCTTTTTCTAAAAAAATATTCTCACAGGGAAAAAGGCTATCATTTGCATTTTTCAGAAAATTGCATTTTCTTGTAAACTCCTACGAAAGAATATTATTTACAGAGTGGAGAGAGAGAGAGAGAGAGAGAGAGAGAGAGAGAGAGAGAGAGAGAGAGAGAGAGAGAGAGAGAGAGAGAGAAAGAGAAAACGATGCGCACATCCTTTAATTTACCTAGTAGATATTTCTGTACCAGGTACTGATATATCCTGTGTCTTATTTCTATAGCAAGCACCCTACGCATGCGCATTGCCTAAGCTAGGCTTTCTCCCAGAGACAAAAAGAAATAGAGAGCAAAGGTCAACTACGTTCTCTATTTAAAAAGTAGACATGGCGTTTTTGTTTTGCTTTTTTTTCTTAGAAAGACTAAAACCTTCTTAAAAAATTCATCCAAAATGGACCTTTAATTAAACTCAGGAGGCCAGAAAACCTTTAAGAGTGAACAAGAAAGGGAGTAAGAACGGGGAAAAGTGTGTGTGTGGTGGTGGGGGGGGGGGGTCAAGATGGAGAGAGATGGGACAACAATTAATTATACATTTATGCAGTTAAAGTAGATAAAAAAGGGAGGAAGAGAGAGAAAGAAAGAGAGAGAGAGAGAGAGAGAGAGAGAGAGAGAGATAACACACAGATGAGACGAGGGAACTGGGCTACTCATTATGACTTAGAAAAGGACAAAGAAAAAGGATTCAAGCAAAGACCCAGGGAAGCATACAAAACAAAATAGAGAGACAGAAAGAACTAAAACTAAATGGTATCAGAATGGGTGATCCCCATCAGCCTAATGGTCTTTGTCCTGTCACATGACATCAAATAGGGTAGATGGTAGAGGCATTATGAAAATCTGGCTTATGACAGCAAGAGGCAAATCTCTACCTAGATACCTCTGACCCGGATCGGGTAAGCAGTTACATCCCTTGGACCTCGCCACTACCTTAAATCATGTTCTGGGAAAACGGAGCAAACCAAGGAGGTTATGGAAGGTAAGGGGGTGGGTTGAGGGAAGAAAGAGAAAAGAGGCGGGGGTAGAAGGATAAAACCGTGACAAATAATATATTATACGACGATTAACATATCGTTGGTGGAGCCGTTCAGGTATGGGTCGCTAGAGATGTTAAGTCCTATTCGTGGTCGGCCAGAGCATACAATATGGCTTAACATTATGGTCTATAAAAGGTTTGGTTGGGGGGAAAGAAAGGGTATAATTCTTTTCTTTCGTCTTTATGATGGCTTGGAGTGGACTTCGGTCGCAGGATCGGGTGAAAGTGTCCAGGGTGTTATGGTATTTTAGTAGGTGTTTTCAAAGCAAATGTTGGTAGCGGATTCATGGCTTTACCATTACTGTTTTGTAGACAGATTTGTTTTTGTTTCTTCTAAAAATTAATTTGCTAAATCAGGTCGAAACAAAGTATCCCTCTTAATTTCTGTGTGTGTGTGTGTGTGTGTCTCTCTCTCTCTCTCTCTCTCTCTCTCTCTCTCTCTCTCTCTCTCTCTCTCTCATTTCTAAATCTAACTATAATTAATTCTACCATCAAAATTTAATGTTTATCGAATGCTTTGTCTTTCTATTCCTTTTCCATTCTCTCTCTTTCTCTCTCTGGAGAGAAAGAAGACGTGAAAAAAAAAAAAAAAAGAAAAAAAAACAGAGCAAAGAAGAGATCTTAAATATAAAGATAACTATATTAATATTAAATGTATACAGAACTTTAGTTACATAGAAAGAGAGAGAGAGAGAGAGAGAGAGAAGGGGGGGGAGTGGGAGGGAGGGAGATAGAGTGAGCATGAGAGAGACATAAAATTTAATTCTAAGAAGCAGAGTTAAAATTAAAAGCAATAATTAAAAATAAAGTAAGTGGGGTAGAGATAAAGTGATACTTTAGTAATGGAGTGTGAACTCGTGCATGATCTATCTTCAGGTTGCTTTAAAACAGAGAAGATGTACGGCTTAATGAATCAAGTTACTGAAGGCGTACAAAAATCAAAAGTCTGAGCTGAAAAGCAATGAAAAGAATCATTCCTAGCGGTCATCCAGCTCAATTATCAGCAGGACAGTGTTTGGATGCTGTCTCGGGATACTTCAGGTTCAAATGCCGGTGAGTGTAGCCTTATGTCTTGACAACACATAAATCAATATCACGAACGACGGAGGATATAGCCATTATTTTTTTTATACCTATTACCATACCCTCTATTTATATCAAGAAAGAAAAAAGGGCGATTGGACTGGTTTGAAATTTTGATTCCTTGATAGACTTTGATTCAATAAAATAGAATAATATCCGGTATCTGCGTTTGCGTGGCTATAGTTGTGATTTATATGGAGAGAGTTTATAATTATGTAGTTAAAAAAGGAGGTAGCTTCGTCTTGGTGATTCTTTGGTCAGCAGTAATTATGTTATCTGGAAATGTTAAATCTCAAACAGTGTTGATCAAGAATTGCTGAATTCCTGAAACAGGTCACCATCGCCTATCGCACCCTCTTTGAAAAACAAAAACAAAAACGAAACAAATTTTCAAAATTAATGTTAGACTATAATATTATAAGCCACAAGCGAGTGAGAAAATTCCATTGCTTTTTATCTCTTGACGATCAACTTAGCTACGATCATTAAACATCATAACATTGTAATCTAGCTTCGATCTGCCTGGTCGTTTCAACAGGCGATATACAGCGTATCGATAGAGTGCTGGACCACACTTATAAGGTGGCGCCAGATATCATCCCTGGTTTCATCATCATTCTATTGATAAGGACGGATCCGAGCTGATCAACTTTGTCCTGGAGTTGACCGAAAGCCACGGTGTCCATCAGACATGTCTCTGAAGAATCAAGATAATCTCCAAATTTAGACGGTTACCCTGGCCCCTTTCATCCCAAAACATGAAGACCAAATATGTCTTTGAAGAATCAAGATAATCTCTAAATTTAGACGGTTACCCTGGCCCCTTTCATCCCAAAACATGAAGACCAAATATGTCTTTGAAGAATCAAGATAATCTCTAAATTTTGAAGGTCATTCTGGCCCCTTTCATCCCAAAACATGAAGACTATACATGTCTTTGAAGAATCAAGATAATCTCCAAATTTAGACGGTTACCCTGGCCCCTTTCATCCCAAACCACGAAGACCATAATAATTTCGAACTTGATTCTGAGAGAGGCTTAACCGTTAAG
>JAWDGP010000459.1:902500-930000 GCA_033675545.1 Elysia crispata
AATATCCACCAAACCCAGACAAGTTCCAAAACCTGAGCAGCTCGCTTGTGCCTTGAATACGGTTGGCATTTAGGCCTTGTTTCATCATTCTCCGACTCGGCATCTTATAAATTTATGGGCTTGCCTTTTTTTTTTTTCTTTTCTTAAATTTTGTTTGTTTCCTTTATCCAACAGGTATGACATTGGCCCCTTGTGGATTATGTTAAATACCGAGAGGGTATAATTTATAACACAAAAAGCATTTGTTAGTACTGCTAGTATAGATCTAGGTCTATGACTTGATACTCTATCATATGGGAACAAACAAAACGATAAATTGATTTAGAGCGCTATAAAAGATCGGAGAATAAAGAGATATGACTTTTTGTCTACTATTTTTTTTAACCAATAATAATCAAGAGGTCCACCATGCACAGGAGTGAGTGGCGACTACTCACAGGTTGATCGAGTGGCGACTACTCACAGGTTGATCGGGTGGCGACTACTCACAGGTTGATAGAGTGGCGACTACTCACAGGTTGATCGACAGGACGTGCTGTAGGAAACAGTTAAGGATGAAAACAAATTGAATTCGTCAGACCGAGCAGAGGTAGATCTGAGGATATTTTTTATTACAGCTCGAAGCTTTTAGAGAAACAGATACACAGAAAGTAACAAAGTAAAGAACTTAGGTTGAAAATCTAGCTCTAAACAGGAAGTAGTGTAGATTAATTTAATAGAATTGGAAGATCAACAAAATGGAACGAAAAGAGGATGGAATAGAAAGAAATACAAGTAAAGAGAGTTAGGCACATGGATAAATTTTGAAGATTGCAAAAGAGAGAGAGAGAGAGAGAAAGAGAGAGACAGACAGACAGACAGACAGACAGACAGACAGACAGACAGACAGACAGACAGACAGACAGACAGACAGACAGACAGACAGACAGACAGATAGACAGAGACAGACAGACAGATAGATTATAGAGATGAGAGGAGCTATGATTAGAGAAAGGAGAAGATGTTTATTTGTGAGAGGAGACGGTCCTGGACGTTGCGCCCAAGGTCTTGTACCTATCCATTCTTTCGAGCTGTTCTACTTTAGTCCCATCCACCCTTCAATAAGGAACAAAAATCATCTGATTTTTCCAACCGCGAGCTGCGAGCATTTAGAATTCTTATATTCCAAATAATTGGGACCACTTTACCAATTCCTGATGTTTTGCCGGTTTTTAATTATTATTTTACATTATTATTCTTGTAGAATAATAAGGACAGGTATTTTCTTTTTTAAATTGAAACAGTTACATTTTATAATTATGAAATATTGTGGCAATTACATTTTATAATTATGAAATATTGTGGCAATATAGGTTTGTGCCGGTATTAACTAGAATGTATGTAATCTCTACGTTGAGAGGAGGAAACGACTATCCAATGCAGCACTGACAAAGCTTCTAAATGTCTGGATCAAAGGAGATAAGATTAAAAGAAAGACCAAGCTGAAATTATACAGGTCGCTCGTAAAATCAATACTTGTCTACAACTGCGGCACCTGGGCACTGACAAAATCTGAAGAAGAAAAATTAAATGCATTTCATCGTAAACAGCTAAGGAAAGTTCTCAACATCAAATACCCCGTTAAAATCACAAATTCATCTCTTTACAACAAGTGCGAGGAACACCCCCTTTCTATTTATATACTTGAGAACAGGTGGCGCCTTTTCGGGCACATACTTAGAAGAAATATTGAAATACCTGCTAATAAATCAATGAACAGCTATTTCGCCACACACGGAAAAAAGTTTCGGGGCCGCCCTTTAACAACACTACCAGTCGTCCTCAACAAAGACCTATCAAGACTACAAGAAAACACACTACAACTCACAACTAGGGAAGACCTCGAACACCTAAGATGCATCGCCCAGAACAGACAGCAATGGAGAGAACTGTCGACGAGAATCCGAAAAGCTGCCGAAGCGCCCCCGTCGGACGACTGAGACGCGGAAGGCCCTAAGTCAAGTAAGTCATGTAATCTGGTTTGAGCACACACTTATGGTAGGGTGTGTGGAACAATGAAACCAGAGGAGCGCAACAAGAAAGGTATAAGGAAGAATAATCGACGACTTTGAGTACTGCCTGTTTGTTTCACACACCCTATCATAATTATGTGTGTCGCCATACCGGATCATGTATAAACTTAACAATGTAAACGACCGAGTTGTTGAGAAGTGAGTTGCCAAGAACAATAATAGCTCTTTGGGAAAAATTGTGTTCTGTCGTATTTCTCTTTTCATTGGTTGGGAGACTGCGGGGTGGGATGTCTCCTGATTGGACGCACCATTGACGACGCCTGAACAAATTGAAGTGGTTAGATAATTGGGTGTTTCCAAAAATGAGTCTTCCAGGAAAAACGAATGAGTTTTTTCCCCAACGCGAAGAAAATTGTCTTTGTATTCCCTACCCGCTTTTTGTTGATTGAGTTGATCTCTTTTGTTTGTAGCCATTAAAAATTGATGGGAAAAAAAACTAAAACACATTTTAAAATGATAAAGGTCCACGTAGTTAAAGGTTTTATCTTGTCCATTCCTTCAGTCCACATGTAATGGCCTCGCACTCACTCTTATGTGTGAAAACTCAAGACGATAACCATACAGATTCCTATGCAGTATACAGATGAGTATATATATTACTTGTTCCTCAGGAAACGTAAGAGACTTCAGCTTAAGATGTTCAAGAAAGATTCAAACAAAGTAATAAGATAAACTCACTCGCTCTGCTCACGTTGTAATTCAACGTATCAAGTTACAACAAAAAAAAAGAAAAATCTTCTCATAAAAATTAACTATGTAAATGCATTACTTCCCAGTGGTAAGAATATGTTCAGTGGTAACTTTTAATCTCATCAGGAAGTTGTATCAAAGTACCAGACAAGGCGGTAAAAGATTTCCGAGAAATATGTTTTCTCGTCCCTTCTTGTTAGGGAAATCTTACTGTCCGACAGCGATTGTGAAATGCAACTTGGCCAAATAAAGTCACTAAAATAATAAAGCAAGGTTGTTTTGTTGTTTTTTTTTTTACTGAAGAAAAGCAAACTTACAGCAACGAACAGGTGGGAAAGATACTATTATAAACAAACGTAAATTTTACAACAGTTATAGCTTATCTCCTTTAGAGCCGTAGAACTACAATAAATGCAAACTTTGCAACAATAAAAGCTATTTATAACCTGCAGTGCCACTCAGAGTCCAGATTCAAAATATTCAATAGAATCTTGAGACATTGGAATTCTTTTTACGTTGTCAAGAAGACATTTTTTAAATGAATGAGGGATCTCAAGCAAAAAGTAAACTAAATTTGCTCTCCACTGAGAGCATAATGAGATACTGATGACCCATGACAGATACACTGTAGTGCCCGACCTCATGGAGTGAAAAAGTGAGGTCCAATACAAAATAAAATCGTGCAGCTGCTCAGACAATATTAGTTTAAAAAAAAAATTTAAGGCACCGGTTTTGTTTTTTTTTTAACTTATTGGATTACCTTGGATTGCTAAAGCTTATAATTATAATGGCTCATCATGAATGCGTCTACTGTTCCTTGTTGACAATTCGTGGATCTTAGATATTAAATAGTGTAGAAGTAAGAAACGGGTACAAAAGAAGCAGGAGTGGGTATTTATATTCGCAACCGCCGCTTCAGAAGAAAAGGTGACGATGTTTCCATGACACTTTGGTCTTTACGATGCAGGGGGTCAATTTTTTTTTTTTTATAATTTGTTAATTTTTTCTCAGTTTTCCACTCCATTAAAGTAAAATAACATGTTTTTTTATATAATTTATATTTTATAAAGTAACAAATATTAAAAAAAAAAAAAGAACTCACCCGCTTTGAAAATTGTAAACCGCTGAGAACAGCTTTTAAATCTTATTTGGTTCATCATAACAAATTTGACAAAAAAAAATAGATTAATTAAATAAAATAAAATATGTAATGAACTTTCAAGAGTATTTTTTTAAAGCCTAAAGCCATAGTTTTTCAGTATTTTATTTCTGTACCGCGTCACTGATCTTGACAGATTGAAATTTAGTAAGCTTCATCACTGCACACTAAATGATTTTGGAGGAGATAGCGGAAGAAGAAATCGAAGTTGCATTTCATAATATAAAAGCTGAAAATCCCTGGTGCCAATTTGTCGAGGCTGGGGTGTGTATTTACAGAGGCTTAAAAATCGTCTTGATATTTCTCCTTTTACTTACATGATCCAGATATATGCCTCCACTTATCTATCTTTACCTATATTCTACATATCTCGATGATTTTTATTCTAAACACAAAATTTAGATATGGAACTGAATTATTTTTTAGAATAAAGAAATCGACTTAATATTCTCTTCTTTCCAATTTGTTCTTTTTTTTTAATTTTCATTTAAACGCTTATTAGAAAGCTTTAAACTTCGTGTTAAAAGCGCACTGCCTTGCGGGAATTTTAAGCCACGTAGTTATTTAAACCTAGATCTAAACCCCAAGTCGATTGTGAAGATTTCCGTTGTTAAAGAATGAAAAAATAGCGCTCGAAATTGGTGATCGTAAGTTAACCTATGTTGAAGAAAAAAAGCATTTTGGGGGAATTCTTTGATTTTTTTTATGATTTAGAACCTAGCCACACCAATGCTGTGGATGTCTGCAAAGTTTCAAAGGTGTGGGATGGGTAATAACGTAGGAGTTCGCACACAAAGCCTCTCAAGTCCGCTTTATTATTATATATATCGCTCAACAGACACTCTTTCTATTATATATGGAATAGGGATCTCTAGCAAGAAAAGTAAACAGAATCTGGACGCTTTTCTTTCCTTCTCGCACTACTCATTTTGTTTCTGTCTCCACCGAGACTTCTTTTTGTGTTGCTAATGTGATCCATTGCAGATAGATCTATGTAGTGCGCATCCCGGTGTTGTGTGTGTGTGTGTGTGTGTGTGAGAGAGAGAGAGAGAGAGAGAGGAGAGAGAACAGCGGGCTGTCCATTCAAAAGAATCTGATTATCATAATAGGGTGGGTTTTTTTTCTTTTTACTATTCATTCATTACTTCATTTCCCGATTGAAGCGCATCACAAGTCCTGTCCGCTTCTGTTGTAATGGCGCATATATATTAGCCGTTATATGATTTTCACACTGAGTTTATGCATCCACATAGCTTTAATTTGAAATAAAATTGTGTTCATTTGAGATTTTTTATATTCTAAATCTTCTGGGTATACAGTGTTGTCTGTTTAGCTAATTTTAATGTTCCTACGTAAATTCAAAGCTAAATTTATGATTTTTAAGTAAAATACTGTTATTGCAAGCTTTTGGGATAACATTTTTGTGAGTTCAAAATATGAGAAAAGGGTAAAATCATACCGAGTTAACCCTGAAGGTTGAGATATATGAGTTTGATTTTGAAAAGTTTTGGGTGTACATGTTGTTAGTGTAGACTCTCTGATTGATTTGATAAAAATAATCTAGAAAGATTGCAATTTTTAAAGACAAAAGAACCAGCATTGTTCTAAGAAAAGCTCGCTTTTTTTCCTGTTTAAGGCAAGGTGATTAATCAAAAGTTTAGTTTATTTCTTTTTTCACGATATCAAAGCATTTTGCGTAAAAATGTAAAGTTATAGTTACATTTATAAGCCCTTAGTCTTTGAAACACAACTGAAACGCTAGCCTAGGATGCGTGCCTTGTGAGTTGCTTATGAACCTCTGTTCCTTGGGTCTCGGGGTTAGCGGACACACCCATAAACTGTCTTTCCCTAACAATAGCTCAAACAGCGACATAATTATATAACACAATCAATTCTAAGAGCATTTTATGGTCTAAATCTATAATTTTTCTTCAATTTTTTTATTGACGAAATTGGCGACTGGCTTTGGTGGATCATTATGTCAGCAAACTTTATTATATAAAATATTATATTACTATGCCTGGAATGGTTTTGGTGGAATTAGAGTTAAAGGAAATCAAACTTATGATATATATTTTATATAATTATATATTATATCTACTTATCTAGCTTTCAACCTATTAATCTATCTATCTCTTCACTTCTGTCTATCCCCCTGTCTATCTTTCTCTCCACCAAAAATTTTGAACAAAAATATGATCTTTTTTTGTCTTTTCATTACGAACTAATCTCTGATCTCTAAGCTAATGGCGGTTCATCTTTTTTTTATTTTAACTATCATAATCATTCGTCCCTCAAGCTGTAATCACGTTTTGTTATTGTTAATGAACCAGTTATAATTGACAAAAGAGAAAAAAATGTGTTTATATTTGAAGTTTCGAGAGGAAGGCTAACTTATACCCCATCATGTGAGAGAAAAAAGTAAGCAGTTTCTTCAGTCTGCATTCCAACAATTGGAAGAAAAAACAACGCAGGACACAAAACCTGGAGCGAGAAGACAAATAGACTACGCCACTTAACCAAACAAAAGCAGGGCCCACCCAAAAATGCCCTGTGCATATACACACGCATACACGTACAGAATAAACAAAAGCGAAGCTGTCATAACAAGCAACCGTGGTGGATCCTAACTGACTTAGCGCCACCTTTGACCGCTTCAAACTGTTCATCTCTAACTTCTTTTCTGTGACTGTCGGTGTGACTGTCAATGTGTCGATTTACCTTTTTCTTCCTGTTTCAATTTTTCTTCCTTTTTATTTTTTTTACCTACCTCATTGTCTGTCTCACTCTCATTCATTCACAGTTGCTCTCATGCTTAATCCTTCCCTGTTATTCTCTTTCTTGCTCTCTTCCTTCCTCCTTCGATCTATCAATGGTTTTTTTTTCCTATTTTTCATTAGCTATCAATTTACCTTATAAACTAACTATATTTCTTTCTATCTAGTTTGAAGCTAAGACGGAATAATTGATAAGAGTGCTCGTATGAAGAGAATTTAAGATAAGATCTTCGATATCTATCTATCTATCTATCTAAATATCTATCTATCTATCTTTCTATCTATCTATTTATTTATTATCTATCTATCTATCTATATGTCTGTCTGTCTATCCATTCATCCGTCTATTCAACGATCTATCTAGCTATCATAATTTGTATCTATCTATCTATCTATCTATCTATCTATCTATCTATCTATCTATCTATCTATCTATCTATCTATTTGTGTATCTATATATTTATCTATCTGTCTGTCTATCCGTCCATCCATCTGTTCATCTATCTATGTATACTATTTATCTATATATCTTTCTATCTAGTAATCTATCTATCTATCCTACTACTTTTAAGTTTATTAGACTAACTTCAAGTTTTTGCGCAATCATTGGTTGTTGTTTTTTTTTTTCCTTCCTTTTACTCTATAATCTTTCTCTCTCCTTGTTCTGGCCAAGGGCCAGTAATTTACACGAGTGTCCCACCAGGCTGGCTGGGTCAGTTTCAGACCAGGGTGTCCCAACTGCTGGCTCAGCCAGATTAGGCAAGCTGCAGGTCGCTCATTAGAGAGTCAGGGAAAACAACAACAACCCCACGCTATGTCTGCCCAGCAGGTAATCGCTCTCTCCTGGGATACTGCACGTCACCACCCCTGGCCAGGGGAGGTCAAGGAATGAATTTATCTCGTGGATGATTTGGGGGG
Organism: Elysia crispata; assembly: GCA_033675545.1. Taxonomy (NCBI): domain Eukaryota; kingdom Metazoa; phylum Mollusca; class Gastropoda; family Plakobranchidae; genus Elysia; species Elysia crispata. The sequence continues at coordinate 910,117 of JAWDGP010000459.1, forward strand.
AAGGTGTGTGTGTGGGGGGGGGAGGAGGGGGGGGGGATTGAGCCGGTAGAAGCGGTTGGTTCTCAAACTATTACTTGCAGGTGGTTCGAATCGAATTAGATCGGAGCAGCTTTCGCTGTTTTGCTTTTTATTGTTTGTTTATTTTTTGCTCGTTTTCTTTCTTTCTTTTTTTTTATGCTGAAAAAAGCAATTCTCTTGTAATGGTGATATCCCTCCTATTTCAGTTTATAAGGCAGCATAGTATCAGATACACATGCACCTTAAAGATCATAAATTGTGGTTCTTTTCAGTTTTTCAGGATCGAGAGGACCAAGTTTAAAGTAAAAGCGTTTTGGCTGCACTCGTTGGCTCATTTCATCTTTGAATGATCTTTTGCATCTGCATTTAACTTGTTTTAGTTGTTTGTTTTATTGTTTGCTTGAGTTTTTTTTTTTAATTTGTTTTGTTGTTTTTGTTTTTTTGTTTTTGTTTTTGTTTATGTTTATATTTTTCTGCTTTTTCGTCTTCTTTCCAAACATTCCTTCCAAGGATGACTTCGACTGTTTATTTAGACCAAGCCAAAACAGGCATAATCATAAATTTCTCCTCCTTTACCATACTTAGATTATTCTATTTAAAGATTGCCTTGTTCCCGTAAAAGGCTCTCAGGAAGATTTATTTGGTTCTCCATCCTATACCGCTGTTCATGTAGAGCTGAGGAAGTGATTGTATCTCCAACAAACACTCAACTTTTGCGTGCAATGCAAGGTTTTCTAAAGATTTCAGGTCCAAGTTCCATTTTATCTATAGTTTATCCGCAAGACTTACCTGACTGTTAGATGTAGAAAAAAAAGGGAGAAAAGAAATACTTTTCTTCTCCGATTGAGGAGCTAGAACCGTATTAGACAGCTGAGCTTTGTGGATGGGATGATTAATTAATCTGATGATTGGCTGGCTCAATGTTTTTATTGCCTTTGTGTCTGTGCCTGTTTGACACTGCTGTGTCCGGAATCTGATATAGAGAAAGAGAGAATTGCGTGAGACAGAGACAAAACAGAGAAGAGTGAGAAAGTGTATGTGTATGTGTGAGACAGAGACAGAAAGAGAAGAGTGAGAGAGTGTATGTGTATGTGTGAGACAGAGACAGAAAGAGAAGAGTGAGAAAGTGTATGTGTATGTGTGAGACAGACACAGAAAAAGAAGAGTGAGAGAGTGCATGTGTATGTGTGAGACAGAGACAGAAAAAGAAGAGTGAAAAATCGTTTGAAAGAAAGAGAGGGGAGATAAAACGTTTGTCTTTGAGAAAGAGAGAGGAAGAAGAGGAATTAGAGAAAATTACTATCAGAGTGAAAAGGGGTGGGAAAGTAAGTGAGAGAGAGGAGGGGATAAGAGAGACAGACAGACAGACAGATAGTCAGACAGACAGTCAGATAGACATAGTGAACGGCAGAAAGACAATAATCGACGCACATTTATTAAAGAAGAAAACACTGAGGTACAGATATAGTTTTAACATTGGAAGGTATCATTACCTTTTTAATCGTTGAGTTGTATCATCATTCATCAGTATGTGTGTGTGAGTGTTTTGTTGTTCGTTTTTTTTCTTCTGAATTCTATGAAAAAATTACCTAGATAAAGATAATAAACGCCATTCTCTTTATTCCATATGACTTTAAGCAGGAAGTAGACCGAATGCAGAAACAATTTCATGTTCTTTCTAAGTTCACTCGGCTCGGAAGTTTAGCGTCGCTCTAGTTCATTCTCTCTCTCTCTCTCTCTCTCTCTCTCTCTCTCTCTCTCTCTCTCTCTCTCTCTCTCTCTCTCTCTCTCTCTCTCTCTCTCTCTCTCTCTCTCTCTCTCTCTCTCTCTCTCTCTCTCTCTCTCTCTCTCTCTCTCTCTCTCTCTATATATATATATATATATATATATATATTTATCTATCTTTCTTTCTATCTACCTCCCTCTCTATCTATCTATCTATCTCTCTCTTTCTACCTATCTATCTCCCTCTCTCTCTATCTATCTCCCTCTCTTTTTATCTCTCCCCCCTCTCTCTCTCTATCTATTTATCTCCCTCTCTCTTTATCTCTCTCTCTCTCTTCCTCTCTTGTTATCCTTACACCTCCCCATACACACACACAAGTTCCCTCCCTCGTCTCTCCTCTGTAATAATCTGTACCTAAACCAACGGTACCGCCTCCTACCCACAGCCCGTCACGTGAGCGCCGTACAATCTAACGACTTGTAATGAGCTCGCCACTAACCACTAGGAGTTTGGATTCTGAAGTACAACCCACTTGGCCACGTCTGGCGCCTCAACCACCCCAGATAACAATCTGGTGACTCTGACGTCACGACCCCAACTGTACGGCAACTCACAACAAGTGCAGCCCTTCATCTCAGACCAGGCCCTCGCTGTTTCAATGTGCAGCTGCGATCATGAAAATCTACACGTTTTTGCTGTTCCAAGTTAGGAAAAATGCCTTCTTTAGTGTCTGTTGTTGTTTTATTCATTTTTTTTTTCGGAGTTGTGTGTGTGGGTTTTTTGTTTTTTTTCATTGAAAAAAAAATACGTTCAAGAATAGCAAGAAAAAGATGAGTAATATAAAAAGATTACGAAGATATACCAAAACTGCTACAACTACTACCACCACCACCACCACTACTACTACTACTACTACTACTGCTACTACTACTACTACTACTACTACTACTACTACTACTACTACTACTACTACTACTACTACTACTACTACTACTACTACTACTACTGCTACTACTACTACTACTACTACTACTACTACTACTACTACTACTACTACTACTACTACTACTACTACTACTACTACTACTACTACTACTACTACTACTACTACAATAATAAAAAGAAGAAGAAGAAGAAGAAGAAGAAGAAGAAGAAGAAGAAGAAGAAGAAGAAGAAGAAGAAGAATGATGATGATGATGATGATGATGATGATGATGATGATCATAATAATAATAATAATAATAATAATAATAATAATAATAATAATAATAATAATAATAATAATAATAATAATAATAATAATAATAATAATAATAATAATGATAAATCGGAAAGCAGGAATATGGTGTAATTCTTGCGGATAACAGTAGCATAATGGTGGACCTGTCTATTGGTGGGTATAGATCCTATCATAAACCTTAGTCCTCTGGCTGCCATCTCACTGCGTGGAACTAAGTTTTATATTAAAAACAGATTCCTGGCTATTCGCCCACCTATCAGTCTGGAATCTGTCATATCATTTCAATACTTTTTTTCAGGATACAGCATTATTTTAAGTTGTCCCGAATTGGATTTTTATTATGACTTGCACTTCTGTTTCCTTTGTTGATTCTCAGAAACTAAACATCGCCTAAGATGAAGAGAGTAAACGTTTCCAAAATGATGTGGCAGTCTTATGATACCTGAAAATAACAGCGACCAAGTCTCAAACTTTTGAATACTGCTGATGGTCATAATGATTTATTTCTTTTAACTTTTAAGAATAATTAGTAAAGAAATGTGCTCCAAATACACTCATTTGTTCAGCCCACAAACCCACACAAACACACAAACAAATATTATTTTCCTAACTATGCCAATGATAAAACAGTATAGCTCACTTTTACACTTTCTGCCAAGGTTTGATTTTATCAACAACTCGGCCTGGTTTATTTGGGAAGTTTGGGGAGGATGAGATCTGAGTTGCTTGACGTTGTCTAAGTCTCCTTAGGAATATAGTGTTGAGAAATTAGATTAAATGCAACAATTGCGTTGATTGATACCATCTACATGTACAGAGTCTTGTTCCACTGACGAGTAACTATCTGGGAATCATCATGAAATGACAAAATATATAACACAAGAGTAGACTGTCTCATTACAAAACCTTGAACAGAATGAAGAAAAAGGGTCTTACGAAGCTATTGACGGGTTCTTACTGTTTTAATTGATCTAGACTCTTCAGAATCTCCAGTGCTTAAATCAGAAGCAATGAATTTGTTATAACCTACTTTTACCACTATAGTATTAACTTGATTTTATCTGGAGACTCTAATAAGAATGAAGATAAAACACTTTGAACTATGACCAAAGCATTTGCCTTTTCTTCGTTCTTCGGTAGTTTTCTGATCATTTTGGCATAGTTGGACTCTGAATTTCCTGGTATTGAAGCATGTTTAACTATGAAAAAACTATCCAACGCATCATTCTGATTCTGCGCAAACATTCCCCCATTTATGTATGCTTGAAAACTGTTCTTTGGCTTTCTCTTCTTCACTCTCTTCTGACTCTGACGCATAAATACAAACACCCAATACTTACAACGACCCAATTTAGCGCCACCTCATTCTCACAGCAGCTATCCCAAGTTCCCCTCCTCTCCCCCAGCTATTTGCCATGATCCCAGCCCACTCCTCCCCACACCCAGACATTTTCTCGAGCGTCTTAACTCCCATCTCCATAATTATCGAGCGCAAGATTTCCTCTAAGGAACCCTCTACGACCTCTAAGATCTGACTTCCGGTCTAGCTATGGCCACAATCAAAGCGGACAGCAGACGCCAAGAGTTAATTGGTGCTTCAGACTAGCAACTCACCCCGGCGCTCTTTGTTTAAGTGTAGCTTTCTCTTGTTACAAAAATTCTGTGACAAGAGCTTCCAAAAGTAAGTTTTACGGAATAGACAGCTTGACCTTACTTTTCAGCTGATACGCCAGCTACCCATTCTGCCGGGCGGCAATCTAGAATTTCGCTTACTACTGAAAGAGAGCTTAGATACTTATTTTAGTACCTTACATAAGACTTTTAGTATACTTGTACTCTTTTTAAAAATGCGTGTATCGGTACAAAGCGAAGCAGGCCGTTGGTTTTGACTCTTCACATTGAGTGTACATTAAGATTCTGAACCTTTTCCGCCAGCTGGGTTGGTGGCGCATTGAGCTGAGTACCCTCTAATCTGGGTGGAAGATATTGAGAAGACTGTGGAATTGGATACACAAGTTGGCAGGTTGCCCCCTCTTTCTGCCTCAATACCATATTAGGTATAATTAGACATACTAGGTGTGTTTTGTAAACCTATTCTGTACAACCACCCGAGCTTAAAATTAATAAAAACAAGTCTAGTTTAGCTAAGGGCAGAGCAAAGTGGTCGTGATCTTTGAATAGTTTTATGCCTTTTATGGGTCTAAAGTAATTGTAACTACTGCGGCGGTTGACGGCTAGTGTAAGCACATAGAGGTATAACACAGTGGTTCTTAACCTGGGTTCGGTCGAACCCTTGGGGTTCGGTGGGTCGATCTCAGGGGTTCGGCAGAGCCAGTAAACAAACATATCTTTGTCTTGAATTTGAAAAAAATCATATTTTATTTTTCACTAAAGACGGGTTCGGTACCCCCAACATGGTTAAGAACCACTCGTATAACATCACAAAGTTTGCTGTAATTTTTTAAAAAGAATAGGCTACGGATTCATATCCATAGCCTTTCCACTCAAGAATAAATTGTCAGTCTGAAAGAAATTCGGCATTGGTTACTTTTTCAAGAAATAAATATAATATCTTTTGTTAGTTTATTTCTTCTTTTCTTTATGGTTTGATGCTGCAATTGCTGGTGGAAATTTTTTTTGTCTCCACTGATTTTTTTTTTTTTTTTTTTTTTTTTGTGTTTGTGGTGAGGTTTTGTTGTTAATGCGTAGTTGTTGTTGTTGTTGTTGTTGTTGTTGTTGTTGTTGTTGTTGTTGTTGTTGTTGTTGTTGTTGTTTTTGTTGTTGATTTTTTTTCTGTTAAAAATCTTTATTTTAAAGTATTAACTTTTACAGAATCTAGCATCTGCTCGTAATATGTAGCTTATTCAACGGTAAGGGTTTTCCAACAGCATGTAGGAACTTGATCTTCTATGGAAGTTATTATACAGCCGTATACCAGTATGTTACCAGACGGCTCTGACCAAGGGTGGCAAACTTCTTTCATGACCCGTGATGAACTTAGCCAGAAACAAAGAAACACCAGAATAGTTTCCTACAAGCTTCGGGAGGTCAATGCTCCTCCACCAAGCTAGGCCTGTTTGCTCTTTCTGGGCATTGGGCAAACTAACAGGGATTTTAGACTGCTGGGGATTGCTACCCCGAGGACAACAGTACACAACGGTTTGCTGTCGCCGTCAGACACCGCGGGAAAGGCTAGGAATGAACTTCGACAAGGTTCAGTTTCCGTTCTGGCGCATCAGACCCCACCTGGTCCAGGCAAGGCATTTTTTCTTCTTTATATTTTCAGGCACTACCTGTTACATTGTAGAGTTCTTTTTTATTTTTATTTTACTCTTACACTTGTTTCCCCGTCTTCTCAAAATGATATCGGTTGATTCATCAATCTTTTCGCGACAGCATTATATCTTTTTTTTTTTTTTTAATCATCCTTGTTGTTTGAAAGTTGCCTTTTTTTTATTTTATTACTTTCAATGATGATGATGAAAGATGATAATAGTTTAAATGATTCTAAGGATTGTGCTGACGATGATTTGTAAGAGAGATTGGGGATGGGGGGAAGAGTTATTAGGTTCGAGGGAAAAATGAGACACAAGAATAGTGGAATGAGAGAGATACAGACAGACAGTCAGACACTCAGACCGATAGACAGACAGAGACAGAGATACAACCACTTGTTGATAAGACAGTATAAAGTGAAAAGGAAGAAAGAAAGGTGCACAGATATTGAGATAGAGAGAAGGGTGGAGAGAAAACGTGTCTGTAGTTCATTTTTTTTAGACTGAGAGAGAGAGAGAGAGAGAGAGATAGAGATGGGGGGAGGGGGGGGGGAGGGTGGAAGGAAGGGAGAGAGAGCAAATTTGGTCTTAGTTGACCCTTGGGGTAGCCTTCCTTTTACCCTGTCAACACGATCTCTGCATGTCCCACGGTTCTCTCGGCTCCTGCGGCCTGGATGCTTCCGGTACATCTGCAGACGTCGCCAAATCTTTTCGTTTGTTTTTGGGTTCGTGTTTTTATGCTTTCTTCTGCTGTTGGCCTCACGCACCCAGTGCAGTTTTAGACAAGCCAGCGTTCGTATTCGTCCTTTTCCTGTCACTATACACTAGAACTAGGAAGAGGAGATTGTTTGAGGGTCTTGGAGGATGATGGTTTAAACATAACAGGTCCAGTATTATGCACTTGCGTTTTTAGACTTCTCTACTGGGTATGCAAAGTTAACTATTTTGTTTAAATGGCAAAAAATTGAAAATCGATAAATGCAGTGCTTGAAAATGATTATGGATGAAATTAGCGAACAAATTAAATATTTAAACCTGGAAGACCACAAAAAGTAAATTGAGTTTTTTCATATTTATTTTTTCGTTAGGGAAAGGGATCTTCGCTTTTGTGTTGAATCCGATGTGAATATTTACCATTCTGTTCCCTCATTCTCCTCCTGACTGTATTCTTTTTCAAATTCCTGCTTTTCCTCCTTCTCCATCATCATCATCATCATCATCATTATTATTATTATTATTATTATTATTATTATTATTATTATTATTATTATTATTATTATTATTATTATTATTATTATTATTATCGTCATTATCAGCAAGTTCATCACACTACTACCACAACTAGTTATCATCATGATCATCATCCTGATCATCATAATCGTCATGATTATCATCATGATCATCGTCATCATCATCATCATCATCATCATCATCATCATCATCATCATCATCATCATCATCATCATCATCATTATCATTCTCCTCATTATCATCCTTATCATCATCATCATCATCATTATCATCATTATCATCATCATCGTCGTCGTCATCGTCATAAACACTATTGCCAATAGCAAATTAACGTGTCTAATAAAATAATTATAACTTCATCTCGCAACGGTTTCTGACAAAACACTATCAAGACCGTATCAACACATTTTTCCCTGCAGTGGAAAAGAAAATAATAACAGTCAACAGTTTACATTTCGGATCTTAACACATCCAGCTCATCAATCGGAATGTTAACTATTTTAGTAATCTTCGGTAGCATCATCTCATTACTCCAATGGTATAGCTGGATACAGTTTGGCTTTCGAGATAAATATAGAAAGAACAGGTGCGCTTTACCTATCTAAAAAAATTTCGGTGACAATTGTTTCGGTTTTGTTGTTGTTGTTGTTGTTGTTGTTGTTGTTGTTGTTGTTGTTGTTGTTGTTGTTGTTGCTGTTGTTGTTTTTTGTGCGCATGTTCTTGGAGCGTTCGAGCTTTGTAGGGGTAACCCTTTGCTTTTAACATATTGAACTCTTTTTTTTTTATGTACGGACAGAAGTGAAGTTGAGGTTTAAATTAGGTTAACGCTTAGTCAATTCGATTTAGTCTTGTAAATATTTAGATCTATTGAAATTCTAACAATCTATATAACAGTTATACTAGAATTGCTCTGCAGCCTCTACTGAGAGACTGTGTTTTTTATGGTCTGTTGCTATCAATATTGTAAATAAATGTGCCTAATCCTCACACTATTGCAGAAAGTTGTAGATCTAGAATGATTTGGGCCAAACACACACACACACACACACACACCAAGGGAAGTAATCTTCACTCATCATAAATAAAAATGCTGAGTTGAGAATTTTTAACATTAACGGTTTTATTTCTAGATTACGATAGGAATAGTATTAGGCTTTTGATTCATAGTTAGGACATTATGAGAAGCATGTTAACACTTAGGCTGAAGTTTGGACAATGTTCAGGTTCAACGTAAACAGGGGAAAACGGTAAATTTAGGCTGAGGTAGAGTTAGCATTGAGGTAGCCTGAGCGCTAAAGATTAGGCATAAGAACGTGATAATGGTAGAATTGGAGATAGAACAAATTTTAAAGTATATATGATATATTAACGGTTTTAGAGCTCGGGGGGATAATATACAACTCTATCGAGAACTATGAAGAGGGTAAGAAATAATGTGAACGGAATACTAATTGTGATTGTTTGAGTTACATGAAGGGGGAGGGGGAGAGTTGGGATTAAGCATCGAGGCTAGATTGACGGGGTGACAGAGATCCAAACAGCTTTAACGAGTGTCAGAATCACTGTTTTTTTCCCATCGTGCTGAGAAGTTTTAAAACCATGTAACATTTTACGTGTGTGATTATCAAGATGAAAAATAATAATACTGTGTCCATTTAAGTGATAGTAAGTGTAGGAACAGAGCTTGGTTAATCATGTTTACAAAATAGCGTTTAATAATATCTGAGATACAAAACCATACCTGATAACTTTTCTCTCATACTTGACAATGAACTTTGAAGAAGAAAAAATGATATTATGCTTTTTTTTTTTTTAGAATTGCCCTCTGCCACTCCTGCAATCTACACCCTCATCCTCAACGTCCTTATTTTTTATGTCAAAGGAAAAGTGAAGGACGGTGTAACGCTAGCTTAGGTAGACGTGGGTTTAACAAAGAAGCTAAGTTACAAATCTATGTGTTGCTACTCGAAAGGCATGCTGGGAAGAGTTTAAAACCAAAAGAGAAGATGCTCAGCCAGTTTGTTATGAGCTGCAGAAGAAATAAAGGTCCGCTGACTGAATGAGCTTGGCTGTTGTTTTTTATTGTTTCACTTGACGGGGTATAAACCCACGTTTATTTCCGCGACCCACTGGCCGCCGACAGTTACCCAGGGAGGCCAGTCAACCTGGAGTTATGTCCCCCTGTTTAAACTAAAGATGGCGCCGTCAGACGGGGTGGACAAGGCTTGCAGACGACAGTGAGCATGCATAGTTTTAGCGGATCCCCTGTCGTCCAGGGACACACAGCGCATCTCGCTTGTAACCAAGTCATGAAAGCAATGACCGTCTCAGATGTACTTTTTGTAACCAACCTTTTTTTTCCTTGCCCAGCTATAAAGGATCGGTCCATGAGACTTAGAGCACGGTCCATGTGTTGGGAGACTTAGAGGACGGGAAAGTATCCAATCTCAATGAGAGATTTTCCTGCAATATGACGCGCTTTTTCTGTCATCAATCTCTATTGAATAGCGTAGCAGAGACAGAGAGAGAGAGAGAGAGAGAGAGAGAGAGAGATGGAGGGAAAGATGGAAACCGGTACAAAGTTAGAGGAAAAGAAGAGATGTAATAAAAATAAATATACAATGCTCATAGAAAATTTGCAAGGGAGGAGAGAGGAGAGACAGAAAAAAAAAAAAAGGGGGGGGGGGGGGGACAAAGAGAGACAGAGCAGAGAGATGGTCTTGGGAAACTAAATACTAAGCTTAGATATAATCATAGTCGTATTATAAAGGAAGTTTTTTTTTTTTTAATTCTAATTTGATATAATGTATTGTGTTTAAATTGCATAAGATCATGTTTGAGTTTCCATTTGCAAGTATATCTTTTATACTGTCATTTAGACCAGAGTTTTGGATAACCGAGCTAACTTCGAGTTCAGTCACAATCTTGACCTCTTCAGTGCTGTTTCCGCGGAGACAGAGAGAGAGAGAGAGAGAGAGAGAGAGAGAGAGAGAGAGAGAGAGAGAGAGAGAGAGAGAGAGAGAGAGAGAGAGAGAGAGAGACTTTTGGCTTATTGAAATCCTTTTAACCCGTTATGGTCATTGGTATTATTTCGTGTTTTTATTGATCATACTTGGATATATTCACCTGTCGGTGATCTGAAGAAATTCTTAACACTCTAACCCTCTTTTTTTTTTCTTTTAAAGCAATTCGGTTTTACACTTATAGGCCCCGCCCTTCTCTATCGGCGATGCCATCCGTCATAAGCCCCTCCTCTGTGTCCACCCTAACCAATCGGCTTTCTCGATTCAGATACCCGAAATCCTGCAGCCGCGTTCCTAAGCGTCTGCTCAGCGCCTACCCGATGAAGTGTAATCTTCGTTTGGCTCCACCCACATCTCACTTCATCTGGAATTCCTACGCGCACCCGACCAATCCACTCCCTTTTCATAGACAGATCAAAGAAATTGCAAATCTCAGCTTTGTGGACGTTTCTAAACGGTTCCACCAGAGTGTCGACAAAACCTTTTCATGAGGTAAGCTGATTGTTATGATTTCCAATCGAATAAGGTCTGCAAGCCATTTCTTGAATCACAGGAGAAACTGGGTTGTAAAAACTAGCCAGAACTTCAGTTCTCTAGTCAACAAACACTTTGGGCTATTCATTTGGTTTTTACCATTATTTTAATGTTACTATTTTTTATAAGGTGATCGACGAAATTTATATTCGATCTCATTCTGTTGCAGATCGTTAATAATTTGCTGTTTAGTTAGAGTGTAAAAATGTACGACGGGGGAATTAAAAAAAAAACATGAATGTATTCAACTTTCGTATCTTTGTATGGGTTTATCTTTGAATGAAGAATAGTTTTGCCTACTTCCACTACACATTGAATTTTTGTTTGCTGTTGCTGTAATTGTTGTCACTAATATCTGACGTTGCTTTTCTTGTTGGTGTTATTGTTGTTATTGCTGCTGTTGTGATTGCTTTATTCGCTTGTGCATGATCTCTCTCTCTCTCTCTCTCTCTCTCTCTCTCTCTCTCTCTCTCTCTCTCTCTCTCTCTCTCTCTCTCGATTCATTATTGCAGTTGCCTGAAGGAGATACATTAGATTCGATTATTCCTAAAAAATAATTAAAAAAAAAGAAAACTAAACAAAACAAAGTGTTCTTCCGCTATAGAAATTTTTCTTGAAATCTCGTGGACTAAGTAATCAAAATGATTTTTTCTTAAATTAATGCACTGCACAATGATGCCACGTAGACGTGGTCCAAACATCAAATTTAAAGATTAAATTTAACCAAATCTGTAGCAAGCCACTCATAAAGATTGTTTGATGATTAACAGGAAATGACACTGAATCAAAAGTTTTTTTTTTTTGTTTTTTTTTATTGTAGAGATATAAAACTTACAGTTAGAATCGAGAGAAAGAGAGACAGACAGACAGACGGACAGACAGACAGACAGACAGACAGACAGAGAGAGACAGAAGAGAGAGAGAGATAAGAATGATATGCTTTAAAATGTTATGTTATTAAACTAAAAGTGACAATAACTTTATGTGAATAACAGACCAGTTTACTTTCTCCCCATAATAAGTTAGTAGAATTTAATGGGGGTCACTCGTCACCCATCTAATCAAAATCTGAAATTTTTATAAAAGAGAATAGGGAGTCAGTGAGACTCGTGATATCACTTCTTTTTAACAACGCTCAGTATACTAGTTCTTACCTTAACATTCTCCATTACCGCAATGGGCTGCAATCGTCAGTAACTGAGGGTCTATCTTGGTATAGGTGTCAGAAAATCTTTTTACGTGATGCCTCTGTACTGTTGCGGCGTATCATAGTCTTTATTTTTTCTCACCAGCAATGACATCACCTTTTTTACTCTTTTTATTATGACGGTGCTTACTTCTCATCATAGGCAAATAACAAATCTTCGCAAGCAATGAGTGTAATCCTCTATGACAGTATGAGTCTCTTAACAGTCATTGTCAAATTTTATTGGTAGAGTAGTGGAAGTAGCAGTAGTAGCGTAGTAGTAGTAGTAGTAGTAGTAGTAGTAGTAGTAGTAGTAGTAGTAGTAGTAGTAGTAGTAGTAGTAGTAGTAGTAGTAGTAGTAGTAGTAGTAGTAGTAGTAGTAGTAGTAGTAGTAGTAGTAGTAGTAGTAGTAGTAGTAGTAGTAGTAGCAGTAGTAGTAGCAGTGGTAGTGGTAGTGGTAGTAGTAGTAGTAGTAGTAGTGGTAGTAGTAGTAGTAGTAGTAGTAGTAGTAGTAGTAGTAGTAGTAGTAGTAGTAGTAGTAGTAGTAGTAGTAGTAGTAGTAGTAGTAGTAGTAGTTGCATTCTAGTATTGTTCAAGGCGACCAGTAAATGTAAATGTTTACAAAAGTAAAACAAAACTTGCTATAATAGAAAACATTTAGCTAAATCTTATTATCATTGATCTGCATGTTTTAATTACTGTATCTTCCATTTCATAGGTAAACGAGTCCATACCCTCTCGTCGATTATTTCGTTTTAATTTGTCAAATTTCTAAGTGAATATTAAACAGGCAACCAGAATGATAGACCTTGCTTTAGTCATAATGTAATAGTTTAGGCCTAACATCTAAAACAAATAAATAAAAGCAAAGGCTAAAATTTGCACGACTGTCGACTGCCCTAGCGACAAGACGCTACCAAGTGTCACGGCAACCCACCCGAAAGAATGCACCAAATCGCGAGAGGCGCCGAGAATCTCGCCAGCGCTCTGAGGCAGAAAAAGACTACAAGAGGGGTGGGCGGAGAAACAGGAGAACACTAACTTGTCGGCTGGTCTTCTCTGCCCACACGTTGCAGCCGACACGTCCGGCTTTACCAGTTAGAGAGGGTAGGAACAAGAAAGTAGTGCAGGTTTGGATGGAGGGGGGAGGGGGGGGGGGGGAAGTGTGTGACTGTGTCTGTGTGTGTAAAAGGGAAAGGGGGGGGGGGTGGTAAGAGTGAATATGAAGGAGAAGGAAAGGGAAACCACTGAAGTTCGAGAGAAGGGGTGGAGTGTCCGTCGGTTGTCGCAGAATTCAGCCTGTAAGGGCTAAGATAGGCGAATCAACCCAAAGAGATAGGTTGAGGGGAGGGGGTGGGAGATTGGGACAGAAGGTGGGGAGTCCACTCAAGTCATGCGCATTGCGATAGTAAAGCCAGTCATCTCGTTTTCTCAGTGCAGAGAAATAGCGGATCAAACCTCTCTCCCCTCTCTTCCCTCTTCTCTCCATCCTACCCTTTTTTGTGCAACGATGATTGTTCTTCACTAGGCATAGGAAGTAGGAACAGACGACCAACAGATACTGGCGAGCCCAGATACAGCCATGCTGTCTCGTTATGTTACAGGGTAGGAAGGCAATTTCCAAGAGCTCTGGGTATGTAGAAAATTAATTGTGTGGCATTACAATCAAACCATTCATGTTTTTTTGTTGTTGTTTTTTTTTTACTTGGAACGTTTGATTCTCATGGATATTGAGAAATAGATAGATCTAATTATTATAAGCATTTTGGACGGGACCACGCAGGTCTATTTATCGGTTCTTTTCCTCTCTATTTTTTTTTCGCCTACTAATATAGCTAGATTTGCCGATCAATATTATTATTATTATTATTATTATTATTATTATTATTATTATTATTATTATTATTATTATTATTATTATTATTATTATTATTATTATCTTCATCATCGGTATCATCATCATATCACCATCATTATTCTTATATCACTATCAATTGCGAAGATTATCAGTTCTTACTTCCAGGTAGTAATCACAACTTTTATTTATTTCATAAGAAATTTTTCAATAGAAAGGGAATTCTTTTAAGTCTGTTCTATAAATTTATATCTAATATAATATCTCTCTAGAAAATTAATGTGTCATAGCCCTAAAGAAGAGATCTTAGACTAGGGCTACATCTAGTTTTCAGGCAGCATAGTTATTAAAAAGCTATCATTTTTTTTGCAGACGACTTGGGTCGTTCTATGCCTTTAAAGATCGACAACTTCATGTACCTATAACTTTACCACTCTGGTTAAAAGTAGAATCGTACCCGCTTTTTCTGTCTGTCTGTGTGCTCTCGAAATTTCTCTAGGTTTTTTCTTCTTTCTTCTCCCCTGATTCTATCAATTGTATTATGATATGTGCGTGTCTGTGTGTAGGGGTATAAGCTGCTCATCAACTAAATTGTTGCCGACTGATACAGTAATATTTACTACTCATCATTTCTTGATATTAAATGAAGTTATTTTTATTTAAACTTTCAAGAGGCTAAGGTTTAATACACCAGTGTATAATTAAGCTAAAAAAAAGTTGTGAGCACGGGTCTTTTTCTATTGTTTTGTTTTTCAAAAACATGTACATCGAAGAGATTTTTGTAACCTTGAACTCTCTGTGTGATATTCAATCCATGCTTTGTTTTATAGTTAACTTTGATTTAAAATCATATAACAAGATCTGGCAATACAAAATCAACAATTTAATACCAATGTCACATCCTGCTCAAGTATTGATCTCCCGTGACGCAGATATGTGACGCAGTAAATCAAGTTTCAATCGGTATAATCGAGATTCTTTGAAAGAAATGAATTTCAAGAATAAGAAAATCGCGTCAAAAAGTTATAGATTTTTTTTATTTTAATTATACTTGTCGAGATGATAATAAGAGAGAGAGAGAGAGAGAGAGAGAGAGAGAGAGAGAGAGAGAGAGAGAGAGAGAGAGACAGACAGACAGACAGACAGACAGACAGACAGATAGATAGACAGACAGACAGACTGACAAAGAGGAAAAAGGGGGGGGGGGGGGAGTGGGAGGAGAGAGAACCAGAGAGAGAGCACGGTGGAGATTTCAAGCAACTCAAAACAAAATTTATATCTGCAGACTTAAAAGATAGTCCGGTCTCTCTATTTTTTCTTTTTTTTTTTTTTAATTTTCTCTTAGAGAACACAATGCCATCATGGTTAGCAAAGTGATGCTTGCAGTACATGGACTAGGAAAATAACTTGATTAAAGATTTCAAGATTTGGTTACTTTTATCATTGGTATTAACACATATCTTCCAGAATGATAGATTAAAAAATAATATAGAGAAAAGGAGAGCCATGTTTTGTTTGAGGAAGGAACCACTAGGAAGGAAGTAAGAAGAAATCACTTCCTCTATGCAGCAAGGCAAACAAGCAATCTGGCTGACAGGATGATAGAAATGCCGATTGAAAGCGAGGATAGACTGAGAGCACAATCCTTTTCCTATCATTTTGATGTCGCGAAACAGACTGGTATTAAGAAAGACATTGAGGGAAGCTAGATAGGAAGAAATATCGATACAGACTGATAATAAGGAGAGGCATTGAGGGAAGCTAGATAGGAAGAAATATCGATACAGACTGATAATAAGGAGAGGCATTGAGGGAAGCTAGATAGGAAGAAATATCGATAACAGACTGATAATAAGGAGAGGCATTGAGGGAAATTATGTAGGAAGAAATATCGATAACAGACTGATAATAAGGAGAGGCATTGAGGGAAATTAGATAGGAAGAAATATCGATAACAGACTGATAATAAGGAGAGGCATTGAGGGAAATTAGATAGGAAGAAATATCGATAACAGACTGATAATAAGGAGAGGCATTGAGGGAAATTAGATAGGAAGAAATATCGATAAGTTGCAAAGCACAGCTTAAAAAAAAAATAATTAATTAGAGTGCAGCTCAATAATTTACAAAATAAAACAAAATACGAAGCTTTTGGCTTTACGCCTTCGTCAAGCACAAAAACAAGAACAAGAAATTACACATGCATAATTATTCAGATATAAATGTTAATAGAAACTACAGAGTGACACAAAATAAAGCAATGGCTCATAATCAACCAAGAAAAATCAATCCTACAAAAATGATAAGTAGAAAAAAGGACGCAAAAAAAAAAGGTCACGAGAAATAGTGGATAAAATAAGGGAAAAAATAGAAAAAAGTTGTATACAATGATTGGCTAAATAATAATTTACAAAATAATAAAGAAATAAGTAAATAAATGAAAGAACACTAGATAAATATACTAAAATAAGAAAGTTAAGAAAAAAAAAAGTAGTTGAAAAGAGAATGAAAGGTAGAGGATAATTGGCGTGCACGACTGAGGCAGAGAGCTAAAAGCAGCTATTCAGAAGGATGGATTAAGAAAAAGGTAGGAAAATAAATAATATGCGCGAGTAGATGGTTTGAGTCGGACGCATACATAAGTTGAGAGATGATAATTATACAGATAGATAGATAGATAGATAGATAGATAGATAAATAGATAGATAGATAGATAGATAGATAGATAGATAAATAGATGGATGGATGGATAGATAGATAGATAGATAGATGGATAGATAAATTGATAGATTGGTAGATAAATTGATAGATAGATCGAAACGGTTAATAATATTAAGATGATACACAATAATCGTGACTGCGTGTGAAAACAAAATTTTCGTACATCTGAATCAATTAAACAAACGGCAAATTTTAATTTGTCAGTAGTGATGTGTAAACACAGGCTTATTCTATTAGCAGTGATCTTTCTTGTCGGCACTCGTCACAATTAGAGGGTAGGCCCGTGTGGACGTGTTGACAATAACAACCCGTTTCTTTGTTTGTTTTGTCGTTCCTCATTAACCCGCTCAGACCTGGGTCCATCACATTTCTCTCTCTCTCTCTCTCTCTCTCTCTCTCTCTCTCTCTCTCTCTCTCTCTCTCTCTCTCTCTCTCTCTCTCTCTCTCTCTCTCTCTCTTTCTTTCTTTCTCTCTCTCTTACTCTTTCTTTCTTTTCCTTCCTCTCTCTGCCTATCCCTTTCAACTCTTTCTTTCTCTCCCTTTCTCTTTCTCTCTTTTTTTTTTAACTCGTCTCTCTTTCTTCATTCCAAGTAATAACACGTTCCTCGTTAGGCTAATTAGGTGCCTGTCTTGATGTCTGTAAAATACTTTGTTTTCTTGCTCCAGGTGGTGTGTTTGTGGAATCACCTGTTTTTCCAATGCTGAGGGCTGCTGGCGTTAAAAAATGTCGAAAATGGAGGAGAGGACCAAAGTTTGAATTAAAAACTCTCGGCTGGAATCTTCTGTTATTGCGATAACTATAATGAGCTTGAATGTAATGTTGAGTGCTTCAGATGGTCAATAGACTTCAAAGTCATTGATAAAAGAAATTAATAATAATGAGCATTAATGTATGCGTCTTGTGTTGTGCCAGCTGCTATGCATTGTAAAAGTGACGACGGGACTTTTCGTTTTTTTTATATTACGAGATAAATCTGGAGATAATGCCCTGCGATTTCGTAAAGACGAGAGAAATGGTTGACTGCAGTCACTGTTCAAAGACGAAAATACTTGTAGCTCTCACCTGGCCCAGATCTGTTAAGCGATGCCACAACTCAAATTCTGTTTTGTAGATGGTTTGCCAGTTCTGGCAATCTGTGATGGCTACCAGAAAAGCATTGCAAAATCAAAATTAATGATTTATAGCCCCCTCGAGTTGTACCAAACAGGCTAATATAAAAAAAATACTATAATCAAGGTAAAAAAAAGATCATCCCGAAGTTTGGATTTTCTTTGCAAGCTATAACATCAAATTAATAATGAGATAGCGGACAGAGATATTAGTTGGTTCTAACTTAAAATTGTTAATTCAATCAATAATCGCAACCAGTCTGAGGTTGGAAAGCCGAGTTTGAAAAATAGTTATTTCGATGTTTTGTTTTTTCTTTAGGTCTCAATTTTTTAAATCTTCTAAATTGTCTTTATCTTGCAATGTTTTTGACAGGCTACTACCATGTTCAACCGATATACCGTCCTAATTTACAATGGTATCATAACATGGGAGCATCTAATCGACACGGCACTCTAGGGTCCTAACAAGATCTTTACCTTTCCATAATAACCGGTGACCAATTTACATGGTTTTTTTTTTCTTCTCAAATGTCATTATATAGTATTTTTTGAGGATGTATCACAGTTGGAGCCGAGTCATGAATCAAACCCTAGTAAAGGTGTTTCACTTCAGGGGCGCTGCCCCTCGTATATTGAAAACACCTAATCCGAAACTGAGCAGGCCTGTCTTACTGGCCACACAATAGAATAGAATATTATAAACGAAGAATATAACCTGTGGGACAGACCGAATTGCTGCCGTCTGACATAACTTTTGAGGGTCGTAGGGGTCACGGCCCTCTGGAATATCCAGTCGGCCATGAGTGGGTGCACTTGATCGTTCATTCGACAGATTTTGTCGTCAGGGCTAAGCTTAAACATAATGGGTGCGCAGTACTAGGGTTAACTTTTAAAACCTTTCCCATTATCACAATGCAAGTGGGCTACTGGCTAGTCGCAACCCCGTTGACCGCCAATAGTGAGAAGGACTCCTCTCTCTCTCTCTCTCTCTCTCTCTCTCTCTCTCTCTCTCTCTCTCTCTCTCTCTCTCTCTCTCTCTCTCTCTCTCTCTCTCTCTCTCTATCTCTATTTATATATCTATCTATCTCTCTCTATCTATCTATCTATCTATCTATCTATCCATCACTCTCTATCTATCTCTCTATCTATCTATCTATCTATCTATCTCTATCTATCTATCTATTTCTCTCTCTCTCTCTATCTCTCTCTCTCTCTCTCTCTCTCTCTCTCTCTCTCTCTCTCTCTCTCTCTCTTCTTGTCACTGTCTTTTGTTACTATGTGTTTATGCTGCGAGGTGTTAAGCCATCACGCTGACTGAGTTGAGTCTAATTGAAAGATCAATAAGTGAAAGAATTAATCTCCTTACGGAGATTAATTTTCACTCACTCTCACTCCCCAGTAGGTTCAGGAAAGCAAGAAAAAGAGTTTGGGTCGATGTAAGGTCAAATTGCATAAATCGGTCGCCACATCACTTTAACCCTCTTTGTAAGAGACATGCTGCTATTTGTTTAAGTTCATGGAGGTCTGCGGGAATAATCAGAGTAAAAGCAAATCTATTAAAAACACAATTAATTCAATCTGAAAGTTGTATGTTCAGATTTTTCGTGTTCAGGTCAACAATTGGCCTAAAATACTACTTGACGCCGCTCATGAGAGAGCTCTATGAGATTTGTATGGATACATTTGTAATGAAATCAGTTTTCTTCAAATTAATCGACCCTTGTTTTAATTTCTTTTTGAGTGAGCGGCCACACGATGCTGCATTTATTTCCTCTGCTAAATCAAATTTTGTTTTTCTCCATAATTATGCTATAGATTTATGTTAGGATGAAAGAAAGTAAGATTGCCCAGGCGGGAAAATATATTAAGAAAGAAATTATATCTAGACAATTATGTGATTTTTTGGCATAAAGTGACTAGCCTATGTGTTTATTATCTCTAATGT
>JAWDGP010000459.1:932500-935000 GCA_033675545.1 Elysia crispata
GTAAAACTTAATTAACGGAAAGGGTTTTAAAAAATACTATCTATTAAGAAGAATACTAATGGTTTTTAACAACGCAGAATTTTTATTTGTTCATTTTTTTATTTTTAGAAATTCATACAACACAGATATTGTATTTTGCGAGAGAAATATGAAATAGACTTAATTGCAATAATCGAACTAGACGTTTTTTGTTCTTTTTTTTTTTTTTTAACTTAGAACCCATCTCTAAACTGCTTGGGTTAGATCAAGATCAGAAATCAGGGTAAATCTATGAACAACGATTTGTACTTGAGGATGCTTGAGTTACACCGACTGAGCGCGGAGCTAGGTCTATGGAACTTAGCATAGAGGCCAAGACTTTCACTGCGTTGCTGCTGATAGTACTCATTCTCGCAAAACAGAATGATAGTAAGAGATAGATATAGACAAACTGTATGTGTGAGAGAGAGAGAGCGAGAGAGAGATAGAGGAGGACATACATACATACAGACATATAAACAGACATAATTATAGACAGACGGACAAAGGAAGAGAGAGAGAGGGAGAGAGAAAGAAAGAGAGAGAGAGAGAGAGAGAGAGAGAGAGAGAGAGAGAGAGAGAGAGAGAGAGAGAGAGAGAGAGAGAGAGAGAGAGAGAGAGAGAGAGAGAGGGAGAGACAGACAGACAGACAGAGGCAGCGACTGGAAGGAAAGAGAAAAAGAGAGAAATAGTGATGAGATAAACTTTAATGCCGAAATTCAAATGATGTTCCTATCCTGTTTTTGTTTACTCATATGAAGATAGTAAACTCTAGGCGTTTTCGTATGATGGCTGGAAGTGCTGCTAGATATATCTAGATCCAGATTAAATTGTTGACACCAAGCAATAAAAATATTCAATTTGATGGCTTAATGTCACAGTTCACCTTGTTCTTATAGGAAAGCATGGAAGGCGCTGCTACAAGGGGGTGGTTTTTTTCAAAGTTTGGTGCTTATAGAGCAGAAAAATCGTGTCCGTGAACCCTTATTGATTAAAACAGACGATGATATTTGTAGGGTGTTGAGGAAGGATGATCTAATCTATCATAGTGTGACAAACAACTGGATCGAATGGGATGGTTCTGTTCCTAAGGAAGTTCTTAGCAGTTAGATATTCATGGAGCCTCTTCCACGACTGTTCTTGTACAGGATAGGTTATGCGTCCCCCCACCCCCCCCTTTTCCCTTCATACAATTTCCATACCGTTTTTGTCAAGCTTGTGTTCTTTATAAAGGGAGAGCTTATTGAATCTTGAGTGTTTATCCCTAATACCTTGTGCATTTTTTGCGAACATGTATGCGCCTGTTTCTATCTGATGTTCCTACGTCCATCCTAACTTTTATCACATTTTACGAAATGAAAAGCACATTAGTAAACATATTCCACTTATGAATGTTAATTTGTCGGTTCTAGTCTACCTTCCTAGTGAATTAACACGTGACAGTTAAGCTGAATACGCAAGTCTGGCTCAAGTGTATTCCCAGATAATTATAACTATACCACCAAAGGTATAATTGTCTGTTAACACGTTAATTAGAGGCGTGATAAGAAACTGCGTGCCACGATACACCCATCAACTTGATCGCGAGAGGAACTGCTGACTCTCACGAAGAGAAATCCCGTTTCAAGATTAGTGTGGAAACTTAGAGGATAAAGAAAGAATACAGAAGATTGAACCAACTTCGCATAGGATCTCAAATACTCTACGAAACCTCACAGAGAAGGAAATGTCCCGCAATTCTTACTTGCCAGCGGTCGGCTTCCCCTGTCTGGGCCGGGTGGTTATCACAGCTAAATTAGACATGGACGCAGCTCTGCATTCATTATTTTGTCTTCTTTCCACTCAAGACGAGTTTTCATTAGCGCGATTCTCGCGGTATCTACCCTTATCTCGGCGTGGCGTTCCACGCAGGGTTTGTTTTACCAATGATAACGTATCATAACGGAGTAGACGCGAGGCAAGCGTGTAAATCGAGTTATCCTTCGTGGATAAGGACAGCTGGGTGGGAACAGGGTAAGCAAGCGGGGCAAATCTTACCAAAACAATGGCTGAGACAAGAATGTTAGCCATTTAAGCTCTAGACCTAGACCTAGCTTTTTGCCGGGTATGGAATTCTTTTCTCAATTTCTTTGCCCAATTATTAATTCCTCTCACTAAAAATTAAGTAAGACATGCAATTCATGAATTGATAAACAAATAAATATGAGATAACTTGCGTCTGCTTTCCATTCCATACCTGTATTGTACAAGGCTCACGTGCACAATACAAACAGTTACAATATCCATTTCTTAACCAAACTAATGTGGTTCAAGATGATTTTACAAAAATAAGAATTCGATCTAGAACTAGTGGGTATTTTTCCACAAGGATGTAGCTCTTATTTTACACCAATCTGCATTAATTCATGTTGAGATATTATCCAAAGAATATTTTGGTAAACACGTGCGTTATTTAGATGGATGTTTCAAGAAAAACTAATGT